>JBBPMO010000953.1:0-14142 GCA_038090315.1 Xanthoconium stramineum
TTGGCGAATCCTGGTGTGTGGGTAAACGCGCACATGTTTGGCATGAGCGAACTGAGTGACGGATCATAGGACTGTCCGAACCACCACACGCATGGGCCGTCATTCCGCCCGATCAGAACATCTCGCGTCATGTCGAAGTGCTACTCTCAGTGGAGGCGACGATTCTGGCGGTCGACAACTTGGAGAGTCTAGACCAGCGCGTCGCACGTGGGCCGTTTTCGAGGGTATCTCCGTCCCCGAATGGCAAATTGTTGGCGCTGTTGAACTATAGTGGCCTTTTGTGGGTCGTATCGACCGACTTCCAACGTAGCCTTGCGGAATTCGATACTCAAACTGCTAGCGCGGACGGCGCGGTTAACCAAGTCGAATGGTGCGGGAACGATGCCATCCTCGTTACATGGAACGGTCTGGCGCTTTTGGTCGGACCCTCTGGCGATACCCTGCAGTAAGTCAAAGTGCGGTTTGAATTTCTTGCGCAGAAACGTAAAGTGTCACAGATACTTCTATTCCGGAGCAATGTTTGCAATCACAGAACTTGATGGGGTGCGCGTCATTGACCAAGAAGTTTGTGATTTCATACAAAAAGTGCCCGGTAAGGACATGCTCGATTGACAAATACATAGACTAATCCTACCCTAGCATCATCAATGTCGGTTTTCCGACCTGGTTCGACGTCACCGTCTGCAATACTGTTCGACGCCTGGGAGAGCTTCACTCGGCGTTCCTCCAAGGCGGACGAGAGCATTCGAACCATTCGACCCGAACTGGCGGCGGCTGTCAACGAATGTATTGATGCCGCAGGCCATGAATGGGAGCCATACTGGCAACGTCGGCTCCTCAGTGTCAGTCTCCTATGAGTTGGAATTTCTTCATTTCTGACATGTAAGATATTCTTAGGCAGCGAAGTTTGGCTGGGGATTCTTGGACCTTTACAACCCCGGTGATTTCGTAGCCATGGGACAGGCGCTCAAGGTGTTGAACTCGGTCAGGTTCTATGAGATAGGGATTCCGTTGACTTATTCACAGTAAGTGAAGGACGTCATGTTTCCCCCATATTGTTAAAGGCTGTGTGCGCCAGATATCAATACGTGTCCCCGATGCATCTCATCACCCGGTTGACATCGAGGAATTCGCACCTCCTCGCTCTTCGGATCTCGTCATACCTGTCACTCAAGGCTGACATTGTGTTGAAGCACTGGGCTGGCGCGAAGATCGCGCGCTCCAAATCCTCCAGCACCGACACTGAGGATGAGGAATTGTGCAATGTGATCGTGGACAAATTCGAGAAGCTTGGTAAAGGTGCCGTGAGTTACGCAGACATAGCGAGTCGCGCATGGGAAGTCGGCCGGGTAGGTCTGGCGACCAAGGTGAGTGTTCTATGTCCTCCGTTTCCCGCTTATTTCTTACTCGAGGTCGACTCGCACAAAGCTCCTCGACCACGAGACACGCGCTTCGGATCAGGTACCGCTTTTGTTGACGATGAAAGAAGACAAGTTGGCGCTGTCGAAAGCGGTGGATAGTGGTGATACTGAACTAGGTGTGTGTATGCCTATATCGTTTCGATTGACTGCCTAAGCGTCTCAGTATATCATGTTTTGCTACACCTGCACAAACGGCTTCCCCTTGGTTCTTTCTTCCGTCTGATCGAGGACGGGGGAGAAAACCTCATACCTGCCAGCAGGCTACTGCAAGTGTATGCTCGGGAACAAAACAGGGAAATGTTGCGCGATTTCTATTATAGTGACGACAGAAGGGTAGAAAGTGCCGTGCTTGCGCTCGAGGAAGCGAGCCAAATGATGGTGTGTTAACTTCACTCGACCTCATTCGCGTTGGTGATAGGGGGTAGGATCAAACGGCCATGATCACGTCTGTAAAAGCTGCGGAAAAGTTCTTCTCCGAAGACAAAGATCGCAGCTTCGAAGCCAAGGTATGTCTGAGATCTCGAAGATAAAGCAAAGGTCATTGATGTAGGAATGTAGATGACGGACGAGAGCGCTCGTTTGCTTGCCATGCAGCAACAACTTGAGAAAGAGTCGGATGGCAAGGTCAAGTTCTTTGGCAAGAGCGTCTCTGAGACAATACGTACCTGTATCATGAACGGGATGAGCAAGAAAGCAGATAAGGTCAAGAGCGAGTTCAAGGTCCCCGACAAACGGTGGGCCATCTTTCGTTACTCGGCGTTAGTTGTCGTTTTCATACTGGCTTTGACATAGGTTCTGGTATATCAAACTCCATGCTCTGACGGCGCTGAGGGACTTTGACGGTCTCGACACTTTTGCGCGATCGAAACGGAGTCCAATCGGATACGAAGCGTTTGTCCGACATCTCGTCACGGCTGGCCATCTCAAAGAAGCTGCAAGCTATGTCATGCGATGCGATGCGCCCAAGAGGGTGGAGCTATACGTTCTCTGCGAAGACTGGCGTGCTGCCGGTAGAGAGTGCAAGGAGCGGGGCGACAAGAAAGGATTAGAGTATGTGCCCTTGTTGCGATTGGCGAATCGTACTGACGTCTGTTCAGAGCGCTGAAGAAGCAGTGTCCCAACTCGTTGATCGCACGAGAATTGGATATTCTAAGCGCCTCGATGAAATGAGGGTACGTATCGGGACGATCAACTATTCATTGGGTCCGTATAATAATATACTCTACACCTACACTATCATCGATTCCTTCGACAGAATGGTGAGCCCCGCTGTAACCCCTTTGAAACACGAGCCTTTGGGCCAAACACTTCCTCGGTCGTGCTAGACTTGAATGTATGCATTGGTCGCAGAGGAATTACGTGGTGAAATACAGGATTCTTGTATAATTATTGATGAGGGCCTGCAAGTATCGTGGCTAATGTTGAATTATTGCATTCAATTTTTCGCAGATTGCGCTCTCCATTTTCCTCCATCATGGACCCAGCACCACCACGGTCTCTCCATTCGCTGGGGTAATCACATTACAACATATTGACCCGACAATGCCGTTGATTTTCCTTTGCTATTTATGCGAACTCGGGGCCACTGGTTCTAACGGTGGATTCGCCAATCGGTTCTGGGAGCAATTCAAGCACACACCTGCGACACCTATCTTCAGAAACGGTGCCGTGGCCCGATAGACAGCAATCTGTTTGTTGGTACTGTGCCAATGGTAAATTTGAATAGTTTAGGCTCGGACTACACACTGGGATGAGACGTACTTCAACGTTACCTTGTCTGAATGAATCTCCATTCGCATCAAAACTTGATAATATACTAATGAGCCGTCGATGAAAGCCACTGATCATCGGGTCCATCCAATACGATAGTAAACATACTCGACATCACCATCCGTGCGATTCCTTCCGGCCGTGTCATCCCCGTAAGCTTCACACACAATAGACTCTTTCAAGAGAATGGTAAGCTCCTGTTGTAACCCCTCCGAAACACGATCTTCTGAACCAAATACCTCTTCGACCGTGCCTGACTCGGATGTATGCGTTGGTCGAAGAGGGATTACGAGGTGGAATACAGGGTTCTCGTCTGACCCATCAGGATGTGCGAGAAGAGATTTGAGGCAATCGCGTATCCAGATAGCGTGCTGCGCTTCATAAACAATGTCTGCACCAAAGATGACATCAAAGGGGGTCGACAGGGCATCGGGTACTATTTTCGTCGTCGAGAACGACGACCAGTCCAAAGGGTGATTGTTGACGAGGATTGCGTGGTTGGTTGGAAAGTTGACGTCAATGTTCGACTGGAGGTTGTCTAGCACAGCAGGGTAAAAGTCTGTGAGGACGATGGTTGCTCGAGGATGGGGTGTATTTGGGTTCGGATGCAACGCCTGCAATAGTTTTGCTACCGTCAAACCGACCAGCCCAGTGCCTGCGCCTAGCTCGAGGATACGCAGGGGACGGGCGGCGTCAGCGCCCGCAGACGAACCCCAACGCAGACCAAATCGCTCGGGATGTTCTGCAATCATCTCTGCGAGCACACATGCTCCGCCCCACGTCTGTGCCCCAACGCTTCCATAATCGTGATTGTCCAAGGGGATGTCTGTCAAGTCGACGTGGATCGGTCCAGCGAGAGCTGATTCGAAAGTGAATCGACGTTGAACTTTGCCTGCAGCGGCGACGCCGGCTAGGAGCGCGAGGAGGGAGGCGGCTTGTTGGATTAGAGTGTCGGTGTCATTGACGGAGATGGGGGCGGCGGCTCGGGTTTCGAGCTGGGCGATGAGCGCTGTGAGCCAGCGGGTCACGTAGGCGCGCTCGAAGGCGTCCCACCGGACGTCGTCGTCGTGCCAGTCGTCACCGCTAGGTGACTCTCGCCGTCGTCTGCGAGAACCGCGTACTTGAGGACGATAGAGCGCATGGAGGTACTGGACGGACTCGAAGAGCTGTGTAGACGTGAATGTAGCGATCTTGGCGATGGGGGGGAGACACAGCGTCGGTGGTTGAACGTTTGTAACGTCGACGTCGATCATCATGATGGACGCGGCGATGAGCTCGAGCCAACATTCCTTTGCGACAACGACGCCTCATGCATCCCAGTCCTCTTCCGCATCCGCAGCTGCGTTCTCGCTCCCCATCCCTTCATCCAGCTTTCCAGGTCTGTCTCAGGAGACGACCTCGTCCAGTTCGACGCTCGTGGACCCAAACTCGCCGGAACTGTTCAAACAACACGTTCAGATGGCCATGGAACAAGTCGCTCGCGTGAACGCCCTTGCGCGCAGTGCACTGAACGGCATGTATGTCCAGCTCGTTCGAACCCAATCTCTCTGTTGCCAACACGTCGCCAGACAAAATGCCTACCAGACAGGTGTCAATCCAGCACAGACTCAAGGTCAACATCTTGTGTCGTCTCAATGTCCGCGTACTTATCGTCACCCGAAACAGCGGACCTGACAGCACTCGATCAAGCCATCCACGCCCTCGCCGACCTACTCAGACAATCCGGTGTCGGCGCGTACCCGCTCCCCGCGCCCGACGTGAGTCCACCGACGGAGCAGGAGCTCATCACGGATACGACCCGCGGCGTTCAGCAGTTGTACGAAGAGTTCAAGCGGATGCAGGAGAGCAGCGCAGTCGTTACTAATCTGTTGGCTGCACCTGATAGCTTGGGACGGCCAAAGGTGTGATGGTCGTTCTGCCGCCGGGTATGAAAGACCGCTTTGGAATCAGATGAACGGCGATCACAATGTAGGTCGTGGTCGAACGTGCGTATTCCGTGTTGCTTTGCCAACAGACCAACAGGATAGGGAACGAAGCAGACCGCTTCCAGAACGGCAACTCGTCACAGAGTTCAATCTACAACACACTTTGCTTTTGCATGTACCCAAATGAAACATATACGTATACGCAGAAGCCTCATTTTACCACACGTTCTGTGGTGATTACGAGAGACATTCAAGACTGGGTCAGGTTGACGTAGATCGTGCTAGAGACACACAAGACCTATGGAAACGATCGGAGATTAGCAACCTGCAGGTCATCACGGACATGAAAAGACTTGACCTCGCCAGGATAGAGGTTCGTGCAGATTTGGTTCACATTTGGGTTGTTCGTGATGAGCGTGTTCTGCGAGATGTTGTACGCGGTCGCGATGGTAGCACAAGTGTTTCCAGACTGGACCACGTAGGTAGTCATACAGTCTTGACCAGTGAGACCCAGGCAGATAACCTATGTCATGGCATTTCAGACTCAAGTCTTGTACGGATTGCCCCGTAGCGGCATGGCTCACCTCGCCAACCTGAAGGTTGTCGCAGTTCGCATCGATGACACCTTCATTGACAGCTGCGAGCTGGTAGCCATAGGTTGCATGAGCGTAAGCCACGCTAACAATGTCGACAACTCGAGACTTACGTGGAGACGTTGTATTGAGCAGATATTATATCGCAAGTGTCGCCGGCAGCGACGGTTGCATTGCGATCGCAATTGGCGGGGAGAGTAGCTCGAGCTATGCGAGTTTGAGAGTCAAATGCGAGGACATGACATTCGAGAAACTAGTAGCACGCACCCTGGAAGATGGCTGTGGCAGCGAGAGCGAGGATAGCGATGAGACCAAACATGTCGCGCAACTTTGAAGATGTAGTACGAGGTTCGTAGACAGACGAGTGCCGTCCTCTGCAAACACGTCGCCTTTTTATACCTTTTTACATGCTGTAGACAGCTCAGGGGCGAACACACATTTTTTACTTGGTTCTCACTGACGCGGTGATGTGACGGCGTTCTTGATGAGCCTCCGAGTCATTGAGTCACGGAGCGTGAACCAATCGAATCATTTAAGTGCCACCCCACGGTTTTCACGGGTTGCATGAGAAAGATCAGAGAGGCTATCAGAACTGGACCGGCGACGGAATTCAATATAGTTCGACGAAGACGATCAAGTGATCCTATGATCCGGTAAATCAGCCTGGTACGGTGTATCGTGACAATAGGATACGCTACTAGCGAAAATGTGGCATGTGTAGTGCACGTCCCCGAGGGGAGGCAAACCAAAAGCACGTCGCTTTGGATGGGCATAGATGCCCGCCTGTGTCCTCCGCATTCAAACCGGTTACGTTTTGCGTGTTTGATTTACAAGATTTATCAGTGCGTTTCATTTCCGTACACAATGCACTTGCGGGCTTTCATTGTGGTAGCGTATGACATCCTCACCATCGACCGATTGCGCTCGTCTCCAGTCTGGGAGCCTGAGTTGACCTCTCGTATTGCTTGGGATGAGAGTCCAGTCACGGTGCCATACGGAGCGACAAGAACACCAATATCCCGGCAGGTTGTGGTCGTGTGGGAGTACGCAAAGGGACTGAGTCGTTTTCGTGGGGTCGGAGTGGTTCCTGTTGAGAACAAGCAACGGCGACTGATGTTGCAATCATCCTCGGATATTCTGACCATGGTGAAAACATGGGCCGCTTGGGGGTTCCGGTCAGAGGCAAGCGAGTAGCGGAGGAAGAAGACTTCAAATTCCGATCTACGCGAGTAATCAAGCAAGCTACAGAAAACATATTTGCACTGTACCAACACAGACCAGCTAAATTCTACTATCACGGCACCGTTTCTTCAAACGCGTGAATGCAGGTACAGAATCAGGTGTGTCATTGAACTGCTCCCAGGACCGATCGGAAGTCACTCCACCGTCAGACCCGGGCCTATACGTGCCTTGCAGGGTCGCGTATATGGCATGGGGAAACCAAAGGCACTTTGGTGTGAATATGTTGAAGTATGGGGTCGTCAAGGAGATGAGCGCAATGATGTCAAAGAGTCATCAGTAAAGTGAGGAAGGTTGCCAGTTCCCCAGGAAGTCGTGCTGAGAACCTCAGTTCTCGAGATTGTGCTGGTGCAATAGCCCCTCCTGTCCAATGATGATGGCCCCTCCCAGGCCAAACCCCGCGATCAAAGGACTGTGGACATCAGATCATAGTAGGATCCCAGTCCGATGGATGTATGTATGGGGTTTTGTTGAGGTACGCCTTGCCGTCCCGAGAATCAGTGGCACGACGTCCGAGATGACGGAGTCATACTCATGGTCCAGGTAGAGACGTCTGCAGTAATGGTCCGTAAGGATACCATATTGAACATTGGATTTGTGAAGACTTTTACATAAATCTTCAATGCTGGAGCAGACAGATTGTGGTTGTGGTGGTGCCGGATTCATGATGGCCAACAAGTTCAACGGACTTGATAGGGGCTCGATTTACCGTTCAAGTTATCCTTCTCGAACCCCTCTTGGAATCATCCACCACCCATGATGGATCCACTCCATCTGTTTGCATTGCCACGTCCTCGGACTTGGACTGTCACTGTGTCAGCTCGTTCAGCACTGCATTGCAAAGCGCCCCTGCAAATCCCCACCAGTATGGCGTCCTCTCGATCGACCAACCCGCTAATCTAGCACTCGACTTCTCACATGAAATGCTGATCTTGGATATCGCCGCGACAACCCCTCTCATACATATCTTGAGGTTAGTGAACTTTTCCTGGAACCCGCAGCCGATGACGTTCACTGGCACGTCGAACGGTACTCCTAGAGGTCTTCACTAACCTTGCCGGCTACAAATTCACAAGGTCTAGCAGCCTTCAGAACGTCTTGCTCGCCAATATCACAAAACCCGACTCACACTTCCGATTTTTGTGTAGTACACAGAAGCTCGGACGGACTACAACGTCCTTTTACACCGAGGTCCTATTTCGTATTTCTATCGCGGGTTATTGGTCATAAGAGCATTCAACCACACCGGAGGACGTAGATCGTGCTAGAGACGCATAAGACCTAGAAGATTGATCCAAGGTCAGCGCGTTTCATCGCAATGGTATCCTCTTACACGCGATAGAGTGTAGAGTGTAAGCATACTGGCTTACCTAGGTCCCGTAATTAGTACATATGCCGTCCGTAATACTGAGTAGCACAATATTTTTACCTTTTTCTGTAACCATTACGCGCGGCGGTCTGACTGCTTACACAAAGGTGGACAATCGACTCCTGTTTTGTTCAGGACGAATTGGAGAAGATCGCATTCTCCACGTTTAATTGAGTCACGCTTGAGGGTGAACGAGGATTACATGCAACATTTGAGGAAGGGATGAGAAGAAGGTCAATAAGAATCCAAAAGACGGCGTAATTCAATGGCTGTTACACGATAATTCGGAGTGACCTACGCAATCGGGGCGTCGGTCGTGCTTTTCTTCGAGGACGCATCCATGAGACAGCCACGGAAGGCATGGAAGAATCAGAAAGAAAGGACGAGCAGGGTTTCCCCAACGGGATGCATGACCATCCGACGGAGGTAGGGTTATGTGTACAAGTGACGTAGCTGGCACAATAATAGGCAGTGGGGGAGAACCTTGGGGCGCATATCTGCTCTTGGCAAGCAAGTCTCGTGTACAGTGCGTGTCGCGGAGGCAAGGAGGATCAAATCCTGAACGCTTTGCATGGCGCAGATTACCCAGTGAATCATCCATGCCCAGATCTGCATTTGATTAGTGCAGTGCAGTGGCTAAAAGTCTGCCTGGCGAATATGGTGCTCGATTCGCCCAAAGTTCGAACATCTCCGTGCGCTTGGTGCGCGAGAAATGTTTTGATATAGACGGAGGAGTTGCAACGGCAAGGACGAAAGGAAGAACCAATACATACTGTTTGATCGCGAAGTGTATGTCACAAAGGATTCAGATTCCGAGCCACGGAGGTCAAAAATCATCAAGCAGCGGCGGAGTACGAACTTGTCCTCACCGACAAGACGACGGAAAGTGCCATGGAAATGGAAATCCAATACTAGCTGGATTCAGCAGTGCCGCGTCATCGAAACCCAATCACGATGGTGCTACCTCTCGTCAAACTTTGTTAGTGGGGAAAGAAGCAGGCGTTTACAAAGAACAACAGCGTCTGTTGACTTCACAAAACTCAATTTAGATTTCCAATTCTCCAGTATACACCATGAAAATACACATGTTCAACCATCATCCACCGTCATTTGCGTCAACACCAAGATGACAATATGAACTCATTTCCTTACAATTCACAACATGTTTTATGAGCTCTACAACACATATAGCCATGGTAGAACTTGTCTTCCACTATAATCTGGTCCCCAACATTCGTTGTTGTGGAGTTCTCAGCTGGCACTTGCTCAAGACACGCCCGTACAAGCTGTATTACCATATGGTCACATACCTTACTCATAGTATACAGTCGGATAATGTCACTATCATAATGCAAGTAGCAAAGTCTTGTTGTCCCTTCTATTTGTCAGACTTGTTACTTGGTCAGGCCATGAGAATCTGATACCTGAGATGTGACCACTGGTCATCCATAAACATGTTCGCCAGCAATCACATATGATGGGCTCAAGCAGAACAGAGTGACTAAAATATGGCCTTCACAACACCATTCATATATTCACTGGCATCACTGGTTGTAAGTGTGGGCAAGGTCTCGTGACTCTCGTCCCACTTCCTATTTACATCTATTTGTCACCACCATCACCATTTTCCCGACGTAAGCAGAGGGTCTATGTCACACGTCTGAGTCAGTCTTGATGTAAGTGCATAGAAAGTGCCTCACCTCGCCAGGGTAAAGGTTGCTGCAGTCCTCATTGATCTGTTTGTTCAGGTGTTTGAGCTGGGAGCTATGGGTCACCAACAAAGCACGATAAGTCACTCTAGCGTCAGTCGACAATTCCAAAACCTTACAGGGAGACATGGTACATGTCAGCTATGCTGGGGCAAGTATCACCTAGTCTGACTACCACAGTGTGAGTACAGTCGGGGGGCAAACCCTGGGCTACACAAGATTGAAAACTAAGCGCGAGAGGACAATGTCACAACGACCACGCACCCTGAGAGACGGTCGCAGCAACGAGCACAAGGGTAGTGAGAAGACCAAACATGTTGAAGGAGAAACGCGTCTTGGAAGGTTGGTGGAGGGTTCGCAGACGAGCGTCGTTCCCTCTGCAAGCTCGGGTATGACACCTTTTATACCTTTCTATGCCCTGTAGGTAATCCGCGTCTTCCATTTTACTTACGACGGCGAACCGATGCAGACCAAATTGGCTTCCATTGAATTGCCTCGGGTATTTTTACATACAAGGGCTGGGGCCGAGCAATGATGACATGTTCTTAAACCCCTTTGGGTCTACATAATACGTACATCATCAGCCGAGACTCGACACAGACATTCTCGGGTAGCAGAGGAATATCCGTTCAACTCCAGAATCCCCCGCGCACATACAGGACACGACCATTGTTACTGTCCAGGCCAGTTCAAGTATTGTGAGACCAAACAACGTTGCGGAAAGCGAACAGGCCGCAGTGCATGGCTACGAGTATTCACTGAGACTTCTCAGGGGTTGAAACCTTTTGAGATACGACTCTGGAAAGCCACACTCGACCGAGAAGCCGCGTTGGCACATAGACTACTCTAGCTATTTACTTGTACAATGTCTTCGCCAGGGTAGAAAAGTATGAGGCCCGAATAGAACTCTTTCAGATTCGCCCACCATCTCAGTCCTATCGCTCAGCCTCTCCCGGAAAATTGGTTCCCAGTCCCCTTCCGCGTCCGTAGCTGCGTTCTCACTCGCCATCCCTTATCCAGCTTTCCGGGTCTGTCTCAGGAGACGACCTCATCCAGCTCAACTGTCATGGACCCAAACTCGCCATAGTAACTGTTCAAACAAGCCTCACTGCGCAGCCTCACGCTCAGATGGCCATGAAACAAGTCGCTCGCGTGAACGCCCTTGCGCGCAGTGCACTGAACGGCACGTACGTCCAGCTCGTTCGAATCCGATTTCTCTCCGATGCCAACACGTCACCAGACAAAACCCCTACCACAGGTCAATCCAGCACAGACTCAAGGTCAACACCCTGCGCCGTCTCAGTGTCCGCGTACTCATCGTCGCCCGAAACAGCGGACCTGACAGCACTCGATCAAGCCATCCACGCCCTCGCCGACCTACTCAGACAATCCGGCGTCGGCGCGTACCCGCTCCCCGCGCCCGACGTGAGTCCACCGACGGAGCAGGAGCTCATCACGGATACGACACGTGACGCTCAGTAATTGTACGAGGAGTCCAAGCGGATGCAGGAAAGCAGCGCAGTCGTTGCTAATCTTTTGGCTGCACCTGATGCCTTGGGACGGCCAAAGGTGTGATGGTCGTTCTGCCGCCGGGTATGAAAGACCGCTTTGGAATCGGATGAACGGCGATCACAATGTAGGTCGTGGAAGAACGTGCGTATTCTGTGTTGCTTTGCCAGCGGATCAGCAGGATGGGGAAAGAGGTAGACCGCTTCGAAGGACGGCAACTCGTAACAGAATTCGATCCACAATGCATACATACTTTGCTTTCGCATGTACCCAAAGGAAACATGTATACACAGAATCCTCATTGTACCACACATTCTGTGGTGGCTGCGAGGGACATTCAAGACTGGGTCAGGTTGACGTAGATCTGGCTGGAGACACACAAGACCTATGGAAACGATCGGAGATTAGCAACCTGCAGGTCATCACGGACATAAAAAGACTCGACCTCCGCAGGATAGAGATTCGTGCAGATTTGGTTCACATTTGGGTTGTTCGTGATGAGCGTGTTCAGCGAGATGTTGTACGCGTCCGCGATGGCAACACAAGTGTCCCCAGACTGGACAACATAGGTAGTCATACAGTCTTGGCCGGTGAGACCTAGGCAGATAACCTATGTCATGGCATTTCAGACTCAAGTTTTGTACGCATTGCCTCGTGGCGGCATGGCCCACCTCGCCGACCTGAAGGTTGTCGCAGTTCACATCGATGACACCTTCATTGACAGCTGCGAGCTGGTAGCTATAGGTTATGCGTGAGTGTCAGCCACGCTAACAATGTTGACAACTCAAGACTTACGTGGAGACGTTGTATCTGGCAGATATCATATTGCAAGTACCGCCGGCAGCGACGGTTATGTTGCGATCGCAGTTGGCGGGGAGAGTAGCTCGAGCTATGCAAGTTTGGAAGTCGAACGCGAGGACATGGCGTTCGAGAAACTAGTAGTACGCACCCTGGAAGATGGCCGTAGCAGCGAGAGCGAGGATAGCGATGAGACCAAACATGTCGCGCAACTTTGAAGATGTAGTACGAGGTTCGCAGACAGACGAGTGCCGTCCTCTGCAAACATGTCGCCTTTTTATACCTTTTTACATGCTGTAGACAGCCAGGGGTGAACACATGTCCTCTATTTGGTTCTCGACGAGCCTCATTGGCTCGCCGAGCTTGAACCAATTGAATCCCTTCAGTGCTACTCCACGATGTTCACGGATTGCATGAGAAAGATCAGAGAGGCTATCAGAGCTGGACCGGCGACGAAATTCAATATGGTCCGACAAAGACGATAGTGACCCTATGATCCGGTAAAGCAGCCTGGCACGGCGTATAAATGGCAGGCGTGACAATGGGATACGTTGCCGGCGAGAATGTACCATGCGTAGTGCACGTCCCCGAGGGGAGGCAAACCAAAAGCACATCGCTTTGGATGGGTATAGATGCCCGCTTGAGTCCTCCGCATTTAAACCGAGGTTGCGAGGATTAATACCTACCAAATTAGTGCTGTGTCGTTGGTTACAGTTTGCGACTGTGACTGATGTTGCAACCATCCTTGGATATTCTGACCATGATGAAAACATTGGCTGCTTGGGGGGTCCCGGTCAGAAACAAGCGAGTAGCGGAGGAAGAAGACTTCAAATTCCGATCGGTATTTCTGCCTTTTGCTGTAACGGTTACGTGTGGTGGTCTGACTGCTTACACAGAGGTGGACAGTCAACTTCTGTCTTGTTCAAGACGAATCGGAGAAGATCGCATCCCCCACGTCTGATTGAGTCACTCTCGAGGGTGAACGAGGATTACACGCGACATTTGGAAGTTGTTGTTTCACCACGATCCGCCATGTGATTACTATCTCTCTTATTCTATAGTCTGACTCGCCATTCTTTCCTTCGACTCGTCCTCTTCTGTTGTTCATCGCACCTTGTACGCGGCTTAGGCCGAATCTACTTGTTTCTCGACGCGGCCCGTACTTGATAAGGATATTACGACAGCCCGAGACTCGACACAGACATTCTCGGCTGGCAGAGGAATATCTGTTCAGAATACCCTGCGCACAGGACACGACTACTGTTACTGTCCAGGCCAGTTCAAGTATTGTAGGACCAAACAACGTCGCGGAAAGCGAACCGCACGGCCCCGCCATCCCTCCATCCAGCTTTCTGGGTCTGTCTCAGGAGACGACCTCGTCCGGGTTCGACTCTCTGGACCCAAACTCGCCGGAACTGTTCGAACAAGCCTCACGTTCAGATGGCCATGGAACAAGTCGCTCGCGTGAACGCCCTTGCGCGCAGTGCACTGAACGGCACGTACGTCCAGCTCGTTCGAATCCGATTTCTCTCCGATGCCAACACGTCACCAGACAAAACCCCTACCAGACAGGTCAATCCAGCACAGACTCAAGGTCAACATCCTGCGCCGTCTCAATGTCCGCGTACTCGTCGTCACTCGAAACTGCGGGCCTGACAGCACTCGATCAAGACATCCACGCCCTCGCCGATGTGCTCAGACAATCCGGCGTCGGCGCGTACCCGCTCCCTGCGCCCAATGTGAATCCACCGACGGAGCAGGAGCTCATCACAGATACGACACGTGGCGTTCAGTAATTGTACGAAGAGT
>JBBPMO010000954.1:0-14138 GCA_038090315.1 Xanthoconium stramineum
CGGGACTTACATGTCCGTCGTGTCCTACATCGTGTGGGGGTGAGGAAAGGCAACGAAGTGTAGATGGCTACTTACTTGGGAATATTGACCATCGTTGTCGGCGTTGATGTTGGCGTGGACGAGATACGTTTGCCCGGCAATCGCCGGGTGGGCTTGTATACTGTACAGTTTCCAAACAACATTCGAACTCCGGTCACAAGCGAATGTGCCGACGCGCGTGGAATAAAAATATACCAAGTCTTACCGAGTTCTGGCCGACGGGGGGTGTCAAGAGACCGAAGTCGAGAATTCAACGAGAATGTAACGCTGGCCGACTATCGGCCCATAAGAGATTTTTTGTTCTTTATCAATGCTCCGCTATGGTTCGAACTTCGAACCACACCCATATCACAGTGATTCCAAGTTTCTAGAAAAGTCTGTGACCGTCGACTTACTGTAATCCATGTAGTACGTATCGCGTTGCTCTGCGGTTCTGATGAGCCCTTACCTGCAGCACATCCTCATTCAGCTATTCTGATTCTGAAGATAATCTTGCTTATACACTCGATCTTCTCCTCCCAATGGAGGACGCATCAAGACTCGGACTCCGTTTATTCTGCAGTGCCTGCCTGGCTGTTGCCAGTTTCTCGCGAGTCGCCTCACGCCTCACGTCAAAGATATCAAGCCTCCCATGGTCAAGGCATAAGGAGGCGGTGATAGCACCTCTGCCGGTGCTGGTCAGGGTGCCAACCCTATTTCAAACATGCACTGATCCATGCTTTATTACCCTTCAACATGCTGGGATCAGGATCAATTGAGTGTACAGGCATAAGGTGTGATGCATTTTATCCATGCTATAGTAATAACGGTAAATTTTGAGATCCCGGGAGTCTGTCAAGATCCACACCCTGTACGGCTCACACTCTGTGACATTGAGGTGACTGGTCCTATTCCTCCCTTCACTAACCAACCATGCCACTGATCTCCAAACCTCACGCCGGCGAAACTAAGCTTGTCGTAGCGTTCGACATTGGTACGACCTTCAGCGGTATCTCATATTGTATCCTTGAACGAGGACGAGTTCCTGAGATCACTGGAGTCACTAGGCAAGCTATTCGCTCCTTGGAATTGATCCCGTTTGACTGGTTTCAGATTCCCTGAGCAGACGCAAGTGAGCGGTGACGCCAAAGTACCATCTCTCTTGTTCTATGACAAGAGTGGTAAAGTCAGAGCAGCCGGCGCCGAGGTACTCACTGAAAGCGTCATCGAGACTGCCATGATGGAAGGATGGACAAAGGCCGAATGGTTAGTTATTCAACCACGTCAAGGCGCCGTAGAACTTATACTTGTGCATTAAACCCAGGTGGAAGCTCCACCTCTGCCCGAAGCATTTAGCATCGTCCATTAACAAGAAAAATGACCTACCACCTCTCCCGCCTGGAAAACGCGCTGTCGACGTTCTCACAGATTTCATCAAGTACCTCTTCAAGTGTACCAAGACTTATATTCGGGAACGCCACATGGCATTCACCTGGTCAAACCACGAAGATTCCATCGAATATATTTTCACTCATCCGAATGGTTGGGAAGGTGTACAACAACAGCTCTACCGACAGGCAATTGAAGCTGCTGGTCTTGTCCCTGCTACATCTCAGGGGCGAGCGCGTGTTCAATTGCTAACGGAGGGTGAAGCGAGCCTTCACTTTTGTGTTGCAGACCTTATCAACGCGGAAAAAGCTGACCAAGCTGGCCCTCAAGGGGTTGTCATTGTTGATGCGGGAGGTGGAACCATCGACCTAAGTATGTATTCGATGAAGACCGACCCGATCACCTGTGACGAAATTGCTGCTGCTGAGTGTATGCAGCATCGCCGACAATCTGACTTCACTTCTCACTCCCTTTTCAGGTCGACTGCAGGGTTCAGTTTTTGTCACCCGTCGAGCTAGACTTTTGTTGGAAAGTTGGTCGCTCGCTTCTTCCGTTGCTCCATCAGTGACGACCCTCGAAACCAGAAAAACTTGCAGGTTGGGAGCACGCCACCCCCGAAGACATAAAAGAGTATACACGCGAGTTCGACCAGAGAACGAAACTTGTCATCAAGAGTGATAAAGATCCTGCCTATGTCAAGGTCGCTGGTCGCCGCGTCAATGTGCCGAAGCATAATATCTCATTTGGGAAGCTCAAGTTGACGGGGTAGGACTTCCTCCGATCTGCGCGATCTGTGCTGATTATCCGATTTCTACCTTCTAGCGAAGAAGCCACTGGTCTGTTCAATGAATCCTTCAACGCCATAATCAATGCATTCAAGCGGCAGCAGAAATCTGCTACGACGACGACCACCGTAAGTATATTCCACTCTCTGGGCAGTTCGTCATATATGTCCCGATTTTTAGATTGCATTTTTTGTCGGTGGGCTCTCGACGAATGATTGGCTTTGGTCTCGGCTCCAGTCATATTTTAAGGGGAGCGAAGTTCAGGTTTTCCGTCCAGATAATCATATGTGTGTCCTCTTGAAGCATGGTCATAAATTTTGCTAACACCTATGACCAGCAATAAGGCGGTTGCTCATGGGGCGGTATTGTCTCACATTGATCGTAGTAACCATAGGGTTGCCACGCGAGTTGCGCGTGTTACATACGGTCTAGTCTGTATGGTGCCTGCTGACGAAGATGACGAGGAACATATTCATAGGAAGCACCAGTGGGTAAAGGACCTGGATGGTGAATGGTACGTTCCAGACCACTTTGACGCAAAACTTCGCAAGGTCAGCCCTTTTCGGCGCAGCGCGAGATGGTGACAAAGAGCTGATTCTTGTTCAAGGGTGCCAAAGTTCCTGAACAAATGGAATTCCGAGATTCGTTCACGAAGAGTATTTCAAATGTATCAGAGCTTGGTATGGTGAGGGCAAGCTACGCGTACTATCGCGGCAAATTATCAAAGCCTGAATGGTTGGACAATGATGCATGCACGTTCCCCTACATTCTTTCCTTCAAACACGATGTCATTCTGACTTAGTGAAAAAAATGCAGCGTCCTTCTCCACAATTTTCGAAATTTATGCGGACTTGAGCACGGCCACTAAAGAGTTGGTTCGGAAGAAGAACCCTTCTGGCAAAATCTACTACGAACTGGAGTACGATGCGATTGTGTACTTCGGACTCACTGAAATCAAAGCCGAGGTAGGCTGGCAGACAAAGGTATGTGTGAAATTATACGTCCTGCAGTCTACTGATTTGATTGTTATTCCAGAACGGCGAACGCCGGTGAGTGTGCAAAGCATTCACCTTGTCGGATCATCTAACTTGCATGTCAGCATTCTTGCGACGGTTGTGTTTGAGGAATGAGGAGTGTGGTTCATGTCGGCCTCTTTTACCATAGTGTAGGGATATTTTTTATTGGTTCACTCAGCTCTGGTGCGCGCTTCGAGGTTTCAGGCTGTTTGCGGCTGGGTCCATAGCGTCTTGGTGTGAAAGTTAGCTATGTTACACACAACCTAATGTATCCGAATGAGCACATATGCGTCCTACATTCCTATCGTGGTAACCCTAGCGAGTCGTCTGACAACTCGCCAGAGCGACCTGTGGACGCCACAAACCCGCCATAAATTGTTTGCCCGGAGGCAAATGACCATCTATGTTCCACGAGTCCACGAGGTCACTCATACATAGCCTCACTGCAATCAAATACAATAGGAAATACCCGAAGTTCAGCTTCATTCATTATGTTCGTTCTTGAGCTTTCCTTCCAACAAGGACTTTGCGCACACCTGCTAGTTAACTGCGCCATTCCTCTCACCTCTCGCCCATCACGTTGACGACACCCTACTTCTCCTCACCTTCAGGTATGGCCCCCAATTCACCCAATCGTCATCTGCACTGGGATCTCATTCACTCGCTACACTACCATCGTTGGCGATGTTGTCTTCAAATGATACGTCCGATGAATCAGCATCACCATTCTCATCCCATCGCATGCTTCATGGTGATCCAGGCGGGCGACGTCTTTGGGCACGGTTGAGGGTTGCCAGTGCCTGTCATGCAGCAGGGTGGCATCGTCCAGGTAAGTGGCGTCGCATGGTGGTGTATGGTATCAATGGAGCAGTGCCCGAATCGTACACGACGACAGGCACGACTTTACCACGAGCAAGTGGAATGTCTGTGCGATGGTGAGGGAGAACCTTGGATGTGGTATGACCATGCAACATAAACTATCATCATTAATCGTACCGCGTTACTCGTAGCAATCTCCGGTTCCGCCAGTGATGAGCCTTTACTAGTACCTGCAGCGCATCTTGACTCAGTTGTTCTAAAGATAGTTTTGCTTATACACTCGACCTTCTTCTCCTTCCAATGGGGGACACATCAAGACTCGGGTTCCGTTTAAGTATCCTGCAGTGCCTGCTTGGCTGTTGCCAGTTTTCTCGCGAGTCGCTTCTGTTGGAGACCAGCCCGTAAATATAGTGTAGTTATCTAGACTTCCTTATATGGACATTGGTGTTTACTTACGCGTTGCACACTCCGCGTGCTTTCCTCCAGTCTCGTACCACGTCGACCGGAGGTAAGCCACAGATACTTATTACATATCTACCTTACTGACATGACCCTAGTATTTACATACTGTATCTAGACGACGTGCTCCAAGAGCTTCACGCTTCACGTTAAAGATATCAGGCCTCCCAGGGTCAAGGCATAAGGAGGCGGTGATAGCAGTTCTGCCAGTGCTGTTCAGGGTGCGAATCCTATTTCAAACCTGCACTTATCTCATGTTCTATTACCATTGTGTGTACAGGGCGTAAAGTGTGATACATATTTGCTATCCATGCTGTAGTAAGAACGGTAACTTTTGAGATCCCGGGCGTTTAGCAAGATTTGAGGTCCACACCCCACTTTGCGACCGAGATGACTGGCCCTATTCCTCCCTTCACCAACTAACCATGCCACTGATCTCCAAACCGTATGTCGGCGAAACTAAGCTTGTCATAGCATTCGACATCGGTACGACGTTCAGCGGTGTCTCGTATTGTATTCTTGAACAAGGACAAATTCCCGAGATCACTGGAGTCACTAGGCAAGTTGCTCGTTTCTTGGAAATAATCCCCTTTGACTGGTTTCAGATTTCCTGAGCAAGCGAGCGGTGACGCCAAAGTACCATCTCTCTTGTTCTATGACAAGAGTGGTAAAGTCAGAGCAGCCGGCGCCGAGGTACTCACTGAAAGTGTCCGCGAGACCGCCATGATGGAAGAATGGACAATGGCCGAATGGTTAGTTATTCAACCATGTCAGGGCGCCGTAGAACTTATACTTGTGCATCAAACCCAGGTGGAAGCTCCACCTCCGCCCGAAGCATTTAGCGTCATCCATTAACAAGAAAAATGACCTACCGTCTCTCCCGCCTGGAAAACACGCTGTCGACGTCCTCACAGATTTCATCAAGTACCTCTTCGAGTGTACCAAGACTTATATTCGGGAACGTCACATGACATTGAACTGGTCAAACCACGAAGATTCCATCGAATATATTTTCACTCATCCGAATGGTTGGGAGGGCGTACAGCAACAACTCTACCGACAGGCAATTGAGGCTGCCGGTCTCGTCCCCGCTACATCTCAGGGGCGAGCGCGTGTTCAATTGCTAACGGAGGGTGAAGCGAGCCTTCACTTTTGTGTTGCAGACCTTATCAACGCGGAAAAAGCTGACCAAGCTGGCCCTCAAGGGGTTGTCATTATTGATGCGGGAGGTGGAACAATTGATCTAAGTATGTTTTCGATGAAGACCGACCCAATCACCTGTGACGAAATTGCTGCTGCTGAGTGTATGCAGCATCGCCGACAATCTGACTTCACTTCTCACTCCCTTTTCAGGTCGACTGCAGGGTTCAATCTTTGTCACCCGTCGAGCTAAACTTTTGTTGGAAAGTTGGTCGCTCGCTTCTTCCTCTGCTCTATCAGTGACGAACCTCGAAACCAGAAAAACTTGCAGGTTGGGAGCGCGCCACCCCCGAAGACATAGCAGAGTATACGCGCACGTTCGACCGGACAACGAAACTTGTCATCAAGAACGATAAAGATCCTGCCTATGTCAAGGTCGCTGGTCGCCGTGTCAATGTGCCGGAGTATAATATCTCATTTGGGAACCTCAAGTTGACAGGGTAGGACTTCCTTCGATCTGCACGATCGGTGCTTATCCGATTTCTACCTTCTAGCGAAGAAGCCACCCGTCTATTCAGTGAATCCTTCAACGCCATAATCAATGCATTCAGGCAGCAGCAGAAATCTGCTACGACGCCGACCACCGTAAGTATGTTTCACTCTCTGGGTAGCTCGTCATATATATCCGTATTTTTAGATTGCATTTTTTGTCGGTGGGCTCTCGACGAATGACTGGCTCTGGTCTCGGCTCCGGTCATATTTTGGGGGAACAAAAGTTAAA
Organism: Xanthoconium stramineum; assembly: GCA_038090315.1. Lineage (NCBI taxonomy): Eukaryota > Fungi > Basidiomycota > Agaricomycetes > Boletales > Boletaceae > Xanthoconium > Xanthoconium stramineum. The sequence continues at coordinate 6,408 of JBBPMO010000954.1, forward strand.
GTTTTCCGTCCAGACAATCATATGTACGTCCTCTTGAAGCATGCTCATAAATTTTGCTGACACCCTTAACCAGCAATAAGGCGGTCGCTCATGGGGCGGTATTGTCTCACATTGATCGCAGTAACCATAGGGTTGCCACGCGAGTTGCGCGTGTCACATACGGTCTAGTCTGTGGGGTGCCTGCCGACGAAAATGACGAGGGACACATTCATAGGAAGCACCAGTGGGTAAAGGACCTGGATGGCGAATGGTACATTCCAAACTACTTTGACGCGAAGCTTTGCAAGGTCAGCCCCACCCCTTTTGTCGCACTGAGAGATACTGATAAAGAGCTGATTCTCGTTCAAGGGTGCCAAGGTCCCTGAACAAATGGAATTCCGGGATTCGCTCCGGAAAACGATTTCAAATGTATCAGAGCTTGGTATATCGGGCGTGCGCTACGCGTACTATCGCGGCAAATTATCAAAGCCTGAATGGTTGGACAATGATGCATGCACGTTCCCCTACATTCTTTCCTTCAAACACGATGTCATTCTGACTTGGTAAAAAATGCAGCGTCCTTCTCCACAATTTTCGTAATTTGTGCGGACTTGAGCACGGCCACTAGAGAGTTGGTTCGGAAGAAGAATCCTTCTGGCAAAATCTACTACGAACTGGTTTATGATGTGATTGTATACTTCGGACTCACGGAAATCAAAGCCGAGCTAGCCTGGCAGACAAAGGTATGGGTGAAATTCCACGTCCTGCAGTCTACTGATTCGATTGTCGTTCCAGAACGGCGAACGCCGGTGCGTGTGCAAAGCATTCACCTCGTCGGATCGTCTAACTCACACATCAGCATTCCTGCGATGGTTTTGTTTGAGGAGTGAGGAGCGTGGTTAATGTCGGCCTCTTTTACCATGACGTAGGGATATTTTCTTATTGGTTCACTCAGCTCTGGTGCTTCGAGGCTTCAGGCTGATTGAGGCCAGGTCCATAGCGTCTTGGTGTTATGGTTAGTTATGTTCCACACAACCTAATGTATCCGAATGAGCACATATGCGTCCAACGTTCCTATCGTGATCAGCCTCAACGACTCGTCTGACAACTCGCCAGAGCGACCTGTGGCTGCCACAAACACGCCATAAATTGTTTGCCCACCTACGTTCCACGAGTCCACAACATCACTCATACATAACATCACTGCAATCAAATACCCTTCAGCTTCATCATTATGTTCGTTCTTGAGCTTTCCTTCCAACAAGGACTTTGCGTGCACCTGCTAGTCAACTGCGCCATTCCTCTCACCTCTCGCCCATCACGTTGACGATACCCTACTTCTCCTCACCCTCAAATATGGCCCCCCACCCACCCAATCGTCATCTGCACTGGCATCTCATTCAGTCGCTACACTACTATTGTTGGCAACGTTGTCTTTGAATGACCCGTCTGATGAATCAGCATCACCATTCTCATCTCATCGCATGCTTCATGGTGATCCGGGCGGGCGACGTCTTTGGGCACGGTTGAGGGTTGCCAGTGCCTGTCACACAGCGGGGTGGCGTCATCCAGGTAGGTGGCGTCGCACTGTGGTGGTGTATGGCATCAATGGAGCAGTGCCCGAGTCGTACATGACGACAGGCACGACTTTACCACGAGCAAGTGGAATATCTGTGCGATGGTGAGGGAGAACCTTGGATGTGGTGTGGGTGTCGAAGCTGGATTGCCCAAATTGGACGCGTTCGAGCCTGAGGTTTGTCTTTCTCCCTTCCGATCTACATCTTCGTTGATCAAAGAATTTGCTGGACAGGAGCATGGTCAAACCTCCTCTGTCCGGGCAACGTCTTCATGTGACTCGCATTTTACTGTATGCTGGTGTCAAACAAGCGTGCTCCATCCTCGGGGCTGTCGAGTCGCGTCACCAGATCTACTGGCAAAGGTCCTCGCCACGTTTCCGTTATTTATGACCTTGCTTAAGGACATTTGCCACTTATAAATCCATTCCGATGAGCTGTGTAGACATCGATGACCATGCAACGCAATGTACCATTGTCATGAATTAGACGTATTGATCTTTTGAAACAAGCGCAATTACCACATACTTGTCTGAGATTTGAAATATGTCATGTGCAAGGTTGTTGACATGCCATAGTAGAATCGTTGACAAGAGAATGGTAATAACTGCACACAACAGCTGGCAAATGAAAACAATCTTGAAACAGAGGAATGGAGTGGTTGTACCAGATGACATGAGCGTCTATGATGTATCCGATAGATTAGATGGGTCATTGAGAAAGCGTGCACAAAAACAGTGGAGAGAGGAGGCATACAAAGATGTCAGGACCAGGTCTATTCCTTCTGTGCTGTAGTCGAGCACGGTCGTACAACAAAACATAAGATGGGTCCACTGTATGTTGTTCGAGTAATATATAAGACATGTGGACTCTCACCAGTGCTCAGCTTCCTTTGCGCTGCTGGTGGCCCCGCTGACACTGACCAGACAAGATTCCAAGGAATCTACGGCGAGTACAGGAATTGAATCGTCAGCGAATGGTACGTGGTACGCGTCGATGTGTAGCTCCGAGTATCAAATCTTTTTGTGTGGATCCTCTGCGGCGGTCCGGAGTAGGAAGACGCTGCCTCGCCGCATTGATATTCAATGCAGGCGTCCCGTGGAATGGCGATTTGAATCTTCAGTGAACAGAACGGCACTGCCAATGTGGAATAAAAATATATTCAACGCGAGTCAGGATCCAGCGATGACCGGGTTGTGAGGGGTGTCAAAAAACCGAGGTTGAGAAACAAGGACGTAACGCGCGAGTCGGCCCTTGGCCCAAATGATATCCGTAATACTACTCCGCAATGGTTCGAACTTCGGACCATGTACATGCTCTCACGTATCACGTCAAAATATCAAACCTCCCTGGGTCAAGGTATAAGGAGGTGGTACTGGCGGTTCTGCCAATACCGTTCAGAAAGGTGCCAATCTTATTTTGAACGTGCACCTATCTCATGCTTGATTACCCTGCGCAGTATGCTGGGATCAGGATCAACTGCGTGTACAGGGCGTAAGGTGTGATACATATTTGCTATCCATGCTGTAGTAATAACGGTAAATTTTGAGATCCCGGGCGTTTATCAAGATTCGAGGTCCACACCCCACTTTGCGACCGAGATGACTAGCCCTATTCCTCCCTCCACTAATCGGCCATGCCACTAATCCCCAAACCGTACGCTGGCGAAACTAAGCTTGTTGTAGCGTTCGACATCGGTACAACCTTCAGTGGTGTCTCGTACTGTATCCTTGAAGAAGGACAAATTCCCGAGATCACCGGAGTCACTAGGCAAGTTGCTCGTTTCTTGGAATTGGTCCCCTTTGACTGGTTTTAGGTTTCCTGAGCAAGTGAGCGGTGATGCCAAAGTACCATCTCTCTTGTTCTATGACAAGAGTGGTAAAGTCAAAGCAGTTGGCGCCGAAGTACTTGCTGAAAGCATCATTGAGACCGCCATGATGGAAGAATGGACAAAGGCCGAATGGTTAGTCACTCATACCAGGGCGTTGGAAAACCATACTCACCTATCGGTTCCAGGTGGAAGCTCCATCTCCGCCCGAAGCATTTAGCGTCATCTATTAACAAGAACGATGATTTACCACCTCTCCCATCTAGAAAACGTGCTGTCGACGTTCTCACAGATTTCATCAAGTACCTCTTCAAGTGTACCAAGACCTATATTCAGGAACGCCACATGGCATTCACCTGGTCTAGCCACGAAGATTCCATCGAATATATTTTCACTCATCCGAATGGTTGGGAGGGCGTACAACAACAGCTCTACCGACAGGCAATTGAGGCTGCCGGTCTCGTCCCTGCTACATCCCAGGGACGAGCGCGTGTTCAATTGCTAACGGAGGGCGAAGCGAGCCTTCACTTTTGCGTCGCAGACCTTATCAACACGGAACAAACTGACCACGCTGACCCTCAAGGGATCGTCATTATTGATGCGGGAGGTGGAACAATTGATCTAAGCATGTTTTCGATGGAGACCGACCCAATCACCTGTGACGAAATTGCTGCTGCTGAGTGTATACAGCTTCACCGACAAGCTGACTTCTCTTCTCACTCCCTTTCAGGTCGACTGCAAGGCTCAGTCTTTGTCACCCGTCGGGCTAGACTTTTGTTGGAAGGTTGGTCGCTCACTTCTTCTGCTCCATCAGTGACAAACGTCGAAACCAGAAAAGCTCATGGGTTGGGAGCACGCCACCCCCGAAGACATAGCAGAGTATACGCGCGAGTTCGACCAGACAACAAAACTTGTCATCAAGAACGATAAAGATCCTGCCTATGTCAAGGTCGCTGGTCGCCGTATCAATGTGCCGAAATACAACATCTCATTTGGGAATCTCAAGTTGACAGGGTAAGACTTTCTTCAACCTGCGCAATCAGCGCTGATCATCTGATTTCTACCTTCTAGCGAAGAAGCCACCAGTTTGTTCAATGAATCCTTCAATGCCATAATCGATGCATTCGAGCAGCAGCAGAAATCTGCTACGACGCCAACCACCGTAAGTATGTTTCACTATTTGTGCAGTTCATCATACATATCTGTATTTTTAGATTTCTTTTTTTGTCGGTGGGCTCTCAACGAATGGCTGGCTCTGGTCTCGGCTCCAGTCATATTTTAAGGGGAAAGAAGTCCAAATCTTCCGTCCAGACAATCACATGTGTGTCCTTTTGAAGCATGCTCATAAATTCTGCTGACACCTTTGACCAGAAATAAGGCGGTCGCTCATGGGGCGGTATTGTCTCATGTTGATCGCAGTAACCATAGGGTTTCCACGCGGGTTGCGCGTGTTACATACGGTCTAGCTTGTATGGTGCATGCCAACGAAAATAACGAGGAACATACTCAAAGGAAGCACCGGTGGATAAAGGACCTGAGTGGTATATGGTGCGTTCCGGACCACTTTAAGGCAAAACTTTGCAAGGTCAGCCCTCTTCTTTCACTGCAGAGCGAGATACTTACAAAGAGCCGGTTCTCGTTCAAGGGTGTCAAGGTTTCTGAACAAATGGAATTCCGGGATTCGTTTGTGCGAAGGACTTCAAATGTATCAGACCTTGGTATGGCGAGGGTACGCTACAGGTGCTATCACGGCAAATTATCAAAGCCTGAATGGTTGGACGATGATGCATGCACGTTCCCCTTCATTCTTTCCTTCAAGGGTGATATCATTCTGACTTGGTAAATCGGAAAAATACAGCGTCCTTCTCCGCAGTTTTCGAAGTTCACGCGGACTTGAGCACGGCCACTAAAGATTTGGTTCAGAATAAGAATGCTTCTGGTGAAATCTACTACGAACTGAGGTTCGATGCGATTGTATACTTCGGACTCACCGAAATCAAAGCTGAGGTAGGCTGGCAGACAAAGGTATGCGTGAAATCATACACCCTGCAGTCTACTGATTCGATTGTCATTCCAGAATGGCGAGCGCCGGTGAGTGCGCAAAGCATTCACCTTGTCGGATCGTCTAACATACGTGTCAGCATTCCCGCGATGGTCATGTTTGAGGAATGAGCAGTGTGGTTGATGTCGGCCTCTTTTACTATGATGTGGGGATGTTTCTTTATTGGCTCACTCACCTCTGGTGCTTCGAGGCTTCAGGCTGGTTGACGCGGGGTCCTATGATAACGTCTTAGTGTGATGATTAGTTGTGCTACACACATCCCAATGTATCTGAATGAGCACATAGTCCTACGTTCCTATTGTGATCGGCCGTAGAGACATAGTACGGATACATAGCGTAATCGGTCTCAACGAGTTGTCTGACAACTCGCCAGATCTAGCGACCCATGGCTGCCATAAACCCACCGTAAATTGTTTGCCCAGTGGCAAATGACCACCTACGTTCCACGGGTCCAAGACATCACTCATACATAGCCCCACTGCAACTTGATTACATAGGAAATAGCCTTTAGCTTCATTCGTGATGTTCGTTCTCGAGCTTTCCTTCCAACAAGGACTTTGCATGCGCTTGTTAGTCAACCGCGTCACTCCTCTTACCTCTCGCCCATCACGTTGACGACACCCTGCTTCTCCTCACCCTCAAGTATGGCTCACCCAAGCGTCATCTGCACTGGCATCTCATCCATTCACTACACTACTATCGTTGGCGACGTTGTCTTCAAATGATCCGTCTGATGGATCAGCATCGCCATTAATATTCTCATCTCATCACAGGCTTCGCGTTGATCCAGGCGGACGACTTCTTTGGGCACGGGTGAGGGTTGCCAGTGCCTGTTATGCAGCAGGGTAGCGTCGTCCGGGTAGGTGACGTCGTGGTATATGGTATCAAAGGAGCAGTGCCCGTGGTGTCACCAAGTCATGCACGACGACAGATACGACGTTACCACGAGCAAGTGCAATATCTGTACGATTGTAATTTGTGAGGGAGAACTTTGGAAGTGGTGTGAGTGTCGAAGCTGGATTGCCCAAATTGGACACGCTCAAGCTCGAGGTTTGTGTTTCCCCTTTCTGATCTACAACTTTGTTCGAAGAATTTGCTTGATAGGAACATGGTCAAACCTCCTCCGCCCGGGCAACGTCTTCATAGGACTCGCGTTTTATTGTATGCTGCGGTCAAACAAGTGCGTTCCGTCCTCGAGCCCGTCGAGTCGAGTCACCGATCCATCCAATCGGCAGTACGTTACGCCAGCGCACATTAGGCCACCGAGTTGCCAAACGCTAAATAAGTACGGTCTGGGGGATTTATTATCATTCAAGTTGTAACATGCCGGGTACTACCAAACATTCTGTCTAGTCGACAACGAATCCATCGTACACCACAATCACCCAGTGAACATGATTGCAACTAGACGACCTTGTAACTCAGTCTCCACCCAGCTCCACCATGTTCGTTGCCATCTACGGGCGCTTTGAGACCTCAGAGCCATATCCTAGGTTGTAGTGATGAGGGAGAGGGGACGGGTTGGGAGATGCGTCAGGCAAAGACCACTCAGGCTCGCCCTGAATAGATCTAATGAAACTTTTCCCGCGGTCAGAACGGCACTGCCTTCGCGCATTTCCCCACAGCCTGTCCAGCATCTTGGGCGCAGGGTAAGGGGTGATACATACATGGAAAGGTCTTCTGCAACGCTCCTACAAATTGGAAAGGAAAGGGGTGAGTTCTTCTATGAAAACTGATTAGGATTGCATAATTGCATCTGGTACAGGGCGTTTGGCTTGAAGCATGCTTCATGGTTGTTGGATGTTGGATCAAGTTTGTGATGGTAAGTTTCGAGATCTCAGTTGAGCGTGTACCACCATGACTGACATAGATAGAGCACTTTTCACGGTTGCCTTATAAAAAAAGTAGTATCATAGTAGGGTTCAGGAACTGGCCCAATACTACTTATAGTCTCAAGCAGTCCTGGGATTCCAGGCGCTTCTAGTGTCGTGATTATCCGCGCTATTTGCTTCCCCAGTTCGCCCGAATTTCCTATAACAGCTTGAGGCTATTCTCACATATCTTATGCTGTTCCTGATGCGGATTTTACTCCATCCTTTCCCACATCGCTCATTCAATTGATATGCCCCAGGGGCTTTAGATCCGAATCTCCAATATCTGGAAGACACTTTGTCGATCAAAGCCTGAGATCCTTGGCGCTCCATCGAAAGACATGCAGAGTAAATATGACCGGGCAGTGACCACTGCCTTCACCCCACACAGGTACTCACCGGTTGGCGCAAGTGGCC
>JBBPMO010000955.1:0-14132 GCA_038090315.1 Xanthoconium stramineum
CACGACGCGTCAGCTTAGCATCAAAGTGTACGCTCGGGGTCACGAAGTCCACGTAAGGGGCAATGTGAGTGGGGAGATGGTATGCGTCACAAGCTAGACATTCAAATATCAGCAGAGTGAAATGCGATCTCTGAAGTACACCGACCAACGTGTTCCTTCCCAGAGCTGTGACCGTAGAGGTTGTATTCTGTTTGAAGGAGGCGCTCTGCCTCTTCGACAGTGGCGGTCACTTCGATCCAGCCCTTGCTGGAGGTCAGCTGGATCCGGTCTCTCTCGATACCGCTGTCCAAGAGCCACGATTTAACGGCATCGATAGTCTCATCGCTGGGTGCAAACATCTCCAGAACATCGCCCGCAGACCAGTGTCTTCCGTATTTCTTGGACTCGGGGTGCGACACCTCCATGAGGTGTTTTCCAATGTCATCAATGTTCCTCTGGATCAAGGCGAAACGAAGAGGAATAGTTATGCTGGGATCATATCGACAATTCAAGGTCCATCCTGCGGGTATGTGAGTACGCTTCTCGTGAAGGGTGTAAGGGGAAAGCGTTGGTTCTGCGGCGCCGAGGAGACCGAGACAAAGGATGACGGATAATGAGAGGGACCACATGACGGGACAACAGCGGACATGTCGATGCCGTACTGTAATATATGACAGGAATCTAGAACTGTCGGAAGAAAGCCGTGTCCAAGATAGCGTGAAAGTCACCCGGTGCCATATGGAAGCTCAGTGCATATTTAGGATGCCTTTTTCGTTAAGGATGATGCTTCTGGTGCCCGGCTAGCTCGGTAGTAAGGAACGGTAAGAGTTAAATCTGAGATGCAACAGGATCCCGTCTTTGTTGGGTAGTTCGTTCCCTACCTTAGAAGGTACATTGTGGTCACGATGACGGTGTAAAGAGTGGAGGTAAGAATTGATAACGTACCTTGTTCTGTGGGAGAACAGGTGATAACTTTTTGCCAGTCTAGGGCTTATATAAATAACCCATTCTATGAGACCCATCTCGTGAGTTGATTTGCAACTGAGAAGCATCCAGTGCTCCGCGTGGACGAGGAACAATTCTGGAGCAAGGTGGGAAGTCATGGTCAGGTGATTTGAAGATGCCTGAAGGACAGCTGACCCTCATAGCTGTGAGTACGCCAATTAGACATGACTCATGATGCTCAAACCTTGGGATAAATGCTCACGAATTGGATTCCTGGAGCGGCCACGTGACCCGCACATGGAAAAGGGCGAATAGCATGGAGCGACATCACGTTCATTTTCATCGGCTGTATGTTGTCAATTATCAGCGAGTGTAACTCTCGTGCAGTCTATCGAGAAGTGTACCACAACAATAATAAGATTGGGTACATGCGTACCTGAGTGAAAATGGCAAGCACTCCCGGGCAAACTGCGACTATGATTCTATAATGAGGCACATCACGATAGATAGCAGGTGACAGTGATGTACGAGGTGAAGTACATACAACCTTCTCCCGCCGTTTCGGTAGTTGGCCAAGTATGTTTTCTCTTCAGCTAAATAATTCCAAGCACATTGACGAGAACTGTGGCGTTTAGAAGAAGCCGACCCGGAGAAAAACCCGACATGTTTTCAACAACAATGACCTAGAGGAGACGACGACGATTGAAGATGCGAATTTCGAAGGTCAAGACGGTTGAACGTACGACTAACAGCGGTCCCGAAAACTTTCCCTCCACCAGCGAAACCAAGCGAAAATTATTGGATTAATTGTCGAGATAGCACATGTTCAGCTGCGTCTCAAGATGGGAAGCACGTCCGAGTGATTCGAGAGTGATAATTGGTGAGTAGAAGATGAATCGTCTGTAGGGTGAAAAGCAGTGCTGTAACAAGGACAGAGAGTTACGAAAAACAAAACTGAGTCACTAAGAGACAGTTGGCAGTTGCGCGCGGTGCGTGTCCCCAGACGACCATTGATTGCGGCCAACTTCTCTTGACCGGACCAACTACTCTTCGACTTCCAAGTTCATATGAACCTTGAACTTCTCGCTTGAGTGAGCGTTCGCGAGCGACCTCGATCGCGTGTTGCCATTGCTATTTACGCCCATTAGATCTCAGACCGAAAAAGGTTAGGCACCTTGAAGAAACACCGTCATCGGGGGAGTACATTATGAAAGCTGTGAAGTCATGTCTAAAATCTACTGTATATCAACCGTACGGATGCCGTCCATCAACTCAGTTAATGACGTTTCCTCGCGAACCTGAACCATAATCAAACTATCCGTCGCAACACGTTTATATTGCGCACGCGCCAGCGGAGCGAGCAACAACGCACCAAACGGCTGTCTCAGACGGACGACAAGCCGTAGCGCACGCGTGGCAAGGTCAAACCGAGCAACCCCGGACGAGAAGTCCTGATCGAGAAGGGGACTGGTCCATGGATGGATCAATAGTAGCCCTTCCATCCCAGATAACTGCTCCGTGGTCTTGATCTGTACGTCCCCAAGTAAAGATGTTGTCGCATGATACACAGGGAGGTCGGACTCGGGATCAGATTGGCGGAGAAGTATGAGATTGCTGAGCGAGAAAACAATTCCAGGGAGTCTTAGTCGACCGGCAACGAGCGACAGCGGGGGGAGGTCGCAGAGTCGTTCGTACAACGCTAGAGCGAGGGAGAGATCGGGAAAGGATGAGCGTAATGACGTGATCATGTCATCCATCTGAGTCGCCCCGATGACCATTGGAACATGTGGCGATACGATTTGGTCGTAGACGATGAGATTGGCAGGGAGGTAGCTGTGGTGATTACCCGAACTCCCAGTCCATGCGAGAAGTGTGACGTCATCCGAACGCGTCAGGATATACTCCAGAAGACGACCGACTGCTTGATTGCCCTCACCATATATGATCGGAAGTGCAGCATTGAAGATGCCGAATAACGAGTACGCCATATCTTCCTCGCGGGTTGTTTGGCGAGCGGATGCCAAGTAGAGCTTTTCTCGCGCCCTGCCCAAACCTGGTTGGAGGGTGGCCAGCTTTTGGGTGGCGAAGTTCATTGCCCGTTCCATCTCCGAAAGGATGATGGGTGATTCTTTGTGGTTGAAGATGTCCAAGCCGAGGTATGGTTTCCAGTCCTCGGTGTAGAATTGGACGATGTTGGAAGCAACATATTCCTGGTATGTCCACCCGCGAGTATTCCAGATACTCCTCCAGAGACAGCCAATCTCCTGCGACTCCGACAGGACGCCGAGAAGATGTACGACAGTAAGCGACGAACCACGATACCACCTGAACATAGCAACTAGCGATTCTTGCTGAACACTCTTGTCGAGCTGATTGACACAGCACGTGTCACTCCATGCCCACTTGAAACGAAGAGTGACTACGAGGTTGCAAAAGTTCTGTAGCTTGCTCATGGCAGGAGACGCTGGCAGACCGTAGACCGAGGTATTCTCAACTTGCTGGAATGTGGGTTCGTTGGGTTGCCATCTGTGCGACAACATCACGTAGCGGTAGAACTTTCTCACTTCTCTCCGGATGCGCGAGGCGTCGAGCGTTGTGGTCATTGAAGACCGCAACTCATCGTAAATTGGCAATTCCTCGAATGCCGCGGCTTGCGCTGCCTTGTCAAAGAGACGACCGGTATCGGTATCGATGAGGACACGTGGCAGGTCGCGGATAGCCTCCTCGACCGCCTTCTGAATCGCAAGAGTGGCATCGGTGTACTGATGACGAAGCTCTGTCCGAAACTAATCAAAACTCTTCATGAGGCCCATTAGATCGAGCAGCTTACCACGAATTCGTGGATCAGGGGATTGCTCGAGTTTCAACATCATCATCCTGAATGCCTGAAACGCCTCTCCGTGACGGCCCATTGCATGCAGTGCGGCATGCCTTCCCTCGTACCCTCTATGGGACGATTGATCAAGTTTGATGATCTGGATAATATGAATTTGACAATCACTAAAATCTACTCGTGATATGCAAATCATACCTCGTTGCTACGCTTGAGAAGAATGTCGTTGAAGTTTGTTGGATTGAGTGACAGTGCGTTCGAATAGTATCCGATTGCCTCGTCGTGCATCTGAGTGTCCCTCGCGGTGTCGCCCATCTTCTCTATCACCTCAACACAACGTTCCCGAAAATCTGGTGGATATTTGAATCAATCCTGGTTACGGCCTGATTGAAAACCCTTACCAATTTCCCACTGCGCATGCTCACCGTGGGCACCAGAGTTGTCAGACAAGTCGTTCTGCATCTTCCGGAAACACTCGACTGCCTCTGTAAGGCGACCATTCTCTTCTAGAACCTCACAAACGACACGATAAATGAGGAACTGCGGAAGTTTGAACTGAACAGAAAATATAAAAATTCACTAGTCATACTAAACTGACACGAAAATTGTACCTTAGCTGCAGCACTCAACACTTCATCCACGGAGCCTCGAATTGATTTGATTCTCGCCCATTTCATCAACACAGGATTAGGATTCGAGGGATTGAGCGACAACGCAGTGGAGTAAGCTGCAACCGCTTCATCTTGCTTCTCAATGTTTGATGCCTCATCTCCGATTCTTTCCAGGGTCGTGATACATTGGCGGGTGAATTCTAATCGTACGGACTTAGCGCTTCATCTCAATGCCCAGCATCAAAACTCACCCGAAAGCCAGTCTGCAATGGACTTATTATTTCTAACGTCTTCACCGACTGTGTTCGTCATTTCAAGAAGGATTTCCGCAGCATCATATATGCACCCTCGGGAATACAGGGATTCACATTTATCCTGTTGCTCCTGCGCACGATTGATCTGGATGAGACTATCAGTTTTTCGTTGTGCATCCGCAATTTGGACGCGGAGTTCTTGGTTGATTTGTTCGAGATGCGTGATTTTGTCAACTAGCGGGTATCGAGGTTAACGGGACGTGAACGACAGAGTCGATTATGGACACACCAGAGCTCTCGTCTCGCGCGCGAAGATCAGCGCGTAGTAAGTCAATGGTTTTATTCGCACTTTCTTGGGAGGTGGCCAGCTGGGTATGCAGTTGCCGAACTGTTCTCTGGAGATTTTCTATCTGGTCGTCTGACGGAAAGGACGCAGGATATCAGTAAGGGAAATGTCAATTCAAGTTTACGATGAACACACTAGAGCTCGTTTCCTGGGAATGAAGGTCTGCACGTAGTGACCTGATAATCTCGTCCAGGCTATGGTTTTGCTCATTGGCTGCGTACTGAGACTTGGCGAGCTCGTCGCGGAGTTGTAGATTAGAATCTTCGAGATGCGTGATTTTACTGTCTAGTGTATGTGAATCCCAATGGAGTACGGATCAAAGTGAAATCGGCCACACTCAAGCTCTGTTCCTTTTCACGTAGGAGTTGGATGAGGCTGTCTCTCTCTTGGCGGGCTTGTTGAGACGCGGCGAGCTGCATACGCAGCTGCTGAACCGTTTCCTCGAGTTGCGCCATGGTTTCGTCTGAAACACATAAACGTCAGTTGAGCCTGTCAAGGTGTAAATACACGTACTTGGGCCATTGTCCTGTGTAAAAGAACGGTTGGTCTATAGTTGAGTAGAAATCCATCTGATGAATAAAGTTACATCGTAAATGCACTTACATCGTTGCGCAAGGATGGGGGAAGCATATCAGAAAAATTGCAAACGGAAACCATCTTGTCTCCACCGACCACAAGGTCGTGGTTTGCCGATATAGCCATAGACCGGATGTCATGAGCATGCTCGATGACAGCTCCGACTTGTTCTTGCGTCCCTGTAGTCCAGAGCGAGACCGACGAACCAGCGGAAGCTGCAATGAACATTCCGTCGCTGGTCACAGCGATGCACGCAGGATCGAAGCTGCTGTGAATGGGCCATTTCGAGAGCGTGGTCCCGGTGGAGACGTCGAGACGGTGGATGTTGGCGTCACTAGACAAGACAAAGAGTTGCTTGCTACTGGTTGCCCAGGAAAGGGCATTGTTATAATATGACCTGAATTGAATCGGGACGTCGACGAGGAGGTGGCCATGCTGACTGTCGTAGACGTGGACAGAGTGAGCGTCCAAGTCGTATTTGTCGGCAGTGGCGATGAAACATCCGTCGGGTGAAAATCTCGCAGCGACCACGGGCATGTCATGTTTCAATGGGCCAAGCAATCGCTTGCCGTGCGAGAGCGACCAAACGTTGAGAGTCCTGTTCGTCGTCCCAGACGCGATTCTCGTCCCGTCGGGCGAGACGTCGACTGCACGCACATCCGAATTTCCGTCTCGGAACTCGGTCACTTTTTTGTGAGTTTCCGCGTTCCACACAACCAACCAGCCATCAATCGACCCGCTCACGATCCACTTTCCATCTGGTGACGCTGTAACGGCCCAAACATGGCCCCCTACTTCCATTGGTGTTCCCACCTCTTCGCCATCCTCCATCCGCCAGCGTCGGACCCTCTTTTCGTCGGCGCTCACGATGTGTTTTCCATCAGCAAGGAAGGCAACCGAAAATATGTAATCTCGGACATCGATTACGGTTGCTCTTGCTTCCTTTCGGGGAGATATACTAGAAGAAGGATTTGTCTTGCTTTTGCTATCTTTTGTTCTTCTCAGTATCGTCCTTTCAATTGTCTCTTCCATGCTCACCATTCTTTGACCTCTGCCGTAGGTTTCGAAACATGGTTGGCTAGGTATCTGATTGATGGAGAACGTGGTGGCCATCAAACACCGTGACGTGTCTCATCAAGGAATCGATTCACACAGCTGATATCGTACCTGGGCGCTTGTCACCAACGCGGTGGCAGGTTCCCGTCGCCGCGGCAGTGCGTGGCATGTAAGTACCCCGGTACCTCCCACAGTCGAACCCTGCCGGCGGTGAATACACTCTGAGCTTCCAACCATCTCTAACTTATCACTAGCGTCATCCGATGGAATACGTTTCCAATTCGCCAGCTCCTTTTTCTTTGTGTACTTGTTTCATGTCCACATCGTTATTATTGCGTCCTTTGTGATTTCCTGCCCTGTTCGTGAAGACGATTCGAAACCCTACAAGAATCGGACGAAGAGACAACCAATCGTCATCTGATGAAGGCCATCAAGACGGGTTCGGCCCTAAAACGTTTGTTTCTAGGCGGAAGATAACATCTCGGGCACAATGCTTCGTGTGATGAACCACAGCGCAGACAGAATACGCTATGTAGCAGCCAGCCTACTCGGCTGTCGCTTATCTGGGGTATAAGGATGTCATATAGTAATTTACGTCGTCTCGGAAATGGTCTGATATCGTCAATCTATATCCACTGTATGTAGACCGTACGGATTCCGCCCATCAACTCTGTAAACGACGCCTCGCGAACTTCCTGAACCATGATCAAGCTATCTGTTGCAATCCGCCTGTATTGCGCACGCGCCAACAGGGTGAGCAACAACACACCAAACGTCTGCTTAACCTTAGGAGCCGAACGACAACCCGCAACCAAAGCACGAGCCAGTCACGACGCGCGTCGCGTCCACAACTTCGGATCCCTTCTTCATGGCCAACTATCAATCACGCGACATTGAAGCTCAAGACACCCCAGACATGCACAACGCCAATAAACTTTAGATCTATCGCTGCAACATGATATCACATCAAAAGAAGAGAAACAGCGCATATAAAAAAAACGAGATCTCGAAACAGCAGTCACACAAAGGCACAAGAAACAGGAACATGACATGGAAAAGCATGGGAGCACCGTCCGCAAGCAGATGTCCGAAAAAGATCACCCCCCTGCGCTCATACCCTCGCTCAATATCACCATCACTCTGCCTCAACTGGTACGCGGCGGTGGCGGAGCGTACCTCCGATCGTCTCTCCGGTCTCCAACCACACCCTTTCCATATCCTCCGCTCCCCGCACGCGAACCCACCATCGGCGGACTTCGTCGCCCCCGATTGTCTCGATCATACCCCATCCCATACTCGCCGCGCACATACTCGCGTTCTCGCTCTCTCTCCCTTTGTTCCCTCTCGCGTTGATCCCTCTCGTAAAACGCGCCACTCGGTGCGCTATTCGGAGGAGGCGCAGACATGGGCGGCGTACGCGTCCCCGTCGACCGCGCAGATATAGTTCCGCTCACATTACTTACCCCCGTCGTCGTGGTCGTCGCTGCAGACGAAGGCGGTGGGCCAGGCGCGTACTCCCCTCCTCCAGTACCCCCACCCCCGCCTCGTCGTGGCGGCGAGTACGCGCCACCACCAACGCCGAGTCCGACGCCAGGGTAACTTGTGCCACTGTCCTCGCGGAGGCGTTTTACAGGTGGACGCAAGTCCTCAGCAAGACCAGGTCCACGACGCGGAGGGCTCGGGCTCCTGTTCCGAACGCGGGAAAACACGTGTCCGTGGGCATGATCGTCCAAAGCAGGCCCACCGTACCGCCCACGGTCAAAGTCCCTCGAAGGCGGGTACGCTCGATCGTCGCCCCCAGGTGGTGGTAGATACGGGTCGGTCAATCGCGCGCTCAGCGAACGGGCAGGCCCCATACCTCCCATGGTATCCATCCGCGAGTGCGGTGGTGAGATTGGGAACCCACGTCTGTCGCGATCGTCCCAATGCCCTCTTGTAGGCGGCGGCGGCGGCAATCCGCCTAGATCCCGGTCCCGCTCTCGTTCACGCTCGCGTATATCTCTGTCTCTTTCTCTGTCGAATCGTTCCCTGTCCCTGTCCACGAATGGAGGTCTGTCGTGAGGTCGCCAAGATGTAGATGGCGGCGGCGGCGGTCCACGTTTGTCGTCGTCGCCAGGTCCGTACCAGTCCCGCCGCCGTTGTTCATATACGTCACGTTCTCGGTCGGTGGTATACCTTCTGTCCCCATCGGCATCGTACACGCCTTCACGGAAGGCTTGGGGCGAACGCAGCGGATAGTATGCTCTTCCCCTTTCCCGATCACGATCGCGATCAAACACGGGTGGGGGTGAGTACCGGCGTGGTGGGGGCGGCCCTACGCGACCGAACGTATCGCCATAGCGCGCCGGAGCGGCGTCGACTTCAGTTACGTCACGGTCGCGTCTGTCGCGGTCACCTCTGTCAAAACTGCGGTCCAGATCCGGTCGGTAAGTGGACGCGGTGGTAAGACCAGGGCGTTCTCTGGAAAAGTCTCTGTTGGTCCTGAAATCGTTGATACGATCGTGTTCACGGAGATCGTCTTTGGGAAGTGGTGCACGAAGGTCGTCCCGTGCGACGGAAGCAGCGCGAGCATAGGCACGAGGAGGAACGGGTGCTGAAGAAAGTCTTTCTTCCAGGCTAGGGGCAGAAGCTATGTCCGGACGGGCAGGTGCCGTAGCAGGCGCAGGTTGACTTAGACGGTCCTGTAGGGAGGGCGTGGGCGCAGGTTGCGATAGCCTCTCTTCTAGTGGTACGTTAGTCCGAGAACGGTCTTCAGCGGCGAGCGAGGGTGCACGAGCGCTCCTTTCGTCCTCTGCAGTTGCCCGGGCGAGTGGCACAGAATCAGCGACTGGACGAATACGGTCCTCGGAGCTTGGTGGGAGCGCCCTAGTGTCAGACCCGGGGGGTCGTCTAATTGTACGATCATCCAGAGGTAGACGACGGTCATCAGTATCAGAGGGTGGTGGTGGACGACGGTCGTCGAGTGGAGGCTTTCGGTCGTTAAATGGAGGTGGCTTAGAGCGGTCGTCAAACGAGTTACGGAGACCTCCACGTCTATCGTCATCATAGCGGCGGGCAGGGGGCACGTAATCGTCGCCATAAGAGGGTTCGTAATGGCGAAGTTCAGGAGGGGGTCGTGGAGCATGGCTTCGTCCATAAGAACGACCGAAGAACTCGGGGCGCCTGTCCCTGACATCTCTGTCTCTGGTGCGGTCTCTCAAGTCGTGACGATCACGGTCACGATCCCAGTTGTCTCTGTCTCTGTCCCGGTCTCTGTCATAGAGACGACGGTCTTCTGGGGGAGGCAAATGGGCATCGGTTGCTGTGCCATTCTGAGGCCTGTTGTCGTAGGCAGCGGTTCGGCTTGCGGCATTGTGGTCATTGTAGAGGGCCTTTCTATCGTCGAGGGTACGACGATCCCAAGCGTTTTCACCGGCTGACTGAGGCGGTTCGTCGTCTTTGGTGGCGTCAAGGGGTGTTGTCTTGTTTGGCGCAGTGTCTGCTAGTTGGCGTGCACCATACTCACCGGCAGCATCCACGCTGGTATCGCCCGGAGGTCCCTGCATCGCTGTTCGAGAGGTGTCCTCTGGCTCGGGCTGGGCAGAGGACATGTTAGACTCGGGATCTTGGGCGCTTGTTTTGTTGGGTGACGTGTCAACACCAGAGAGTGGGGTGTCGATGGTCTGGGGAAAAGGTGAGCGCGAGAAGCGAGTGAGACGGCGAGACGGTACATTAGCGTCGTGGGCGTTGGTATTGTCGACGGAAGCAAAGTGGGGATACTCTGGTGGGAGCTGGTCTGGGTGGGGGGGCGGCTGTGAGATGTGGCCCATGTAGAGTGAAGCGAGGACCGCTGGCTGTGGGACTGCGCGGTAGAACTCGTGTTGGCCGTCCTTGATGATTGACTTGAGATTTTCCAGGATCTCGAGGTCGTTTTTTCCGGGTGGGAGGACTGGCTGGTAGAACTGCTGCTGCTGTGATGCGAACTGGTAGTTCATGGAGAAGGAAGAGGGCGTGAATGTCTGTGGGGGCTCCTCTGAGGCGAGGGGGACGAGGAAGGAGGTGTTGGGGTCTTCTGTGAACGTGGTGACGGTGCGTTCGCGGTTGTTGACGTGGTTTCGTCCCTTGCGTTTTTTATTTTGCCGTGCCGACATTGAGTAGGACGTAAAATTGACTCGGTAATGAGGACCCTAGTCGCCGTCGTCGTCACTGTCGACGACGTCCAGCGTGTAGAAGGTGGTGGAACCGTCAAGAAGGCGTCTTCCGAAACGAGCAAGTCCCTCAGCCACTTATAAACCCTGGCTGGCCTCACCTCGCCAGTCCTGTTCAAGTGTTTCATCCACAGTCATGTCCGTCGTCGGTGTCGATCTCGGTACTCTACACAGCAAGGTGAGCTGGCGTCATGCTCGTCGTCGTGCTCGCTGTTGACCATGACGCAGATTGGTGTCGCAAGAAACCGCGGCATCGACATCATCGTCAACGAAGTCTCCAATCGTGCTACACCGTGCGCACCTCCGTCTCCTTGATCTTCGCTCTCTCATGTGTCGTGCAGATCGCTCGTCGCGTTTGGCCCTAAACAGCGCGCCATCGGCGAGCCAGCCAAGACCCAGGAGACCTCCAACTTTAGGAACACCATCGGCTCCCTCAAACGTCTCGTCGGTCGCACCATCCGTGACCCCGATCTCGACCTCGAAAAGCGCTTCCTCAATGCCACCCTCGTCGACGCCAACGGCACCGTCGGCGCGGAGGTACTTCCACTTCCCGCCCTTTATCAAATCTGATCTGATCGCCCGTTCCCAGGTCTCGTATCTCGCCGAAAAGCGCACGTTCTCGGCTACTCAGCTCGTCGCCATGTATCTAGGGAAAATCCGCGATACTGCTTCCCGCGAGCTCAAATCAGCCGTCTCAGACGTCGTTATCGCCGTCCCCGGCTGGTACACAGATGTACAACGGCGCGCCGTACAAGATGCAGCCTCCATCGCAGGGTTCAACACCCTCCGCGTCATCAACGACACCACTGCCGCCGCTCTCAGCTGGGGCATCACAAAAACCGACCTCCCAGAACCAGAGAACCCACGCCATATCCTCTTCGTCGACGTCGGTCACTCCTCCATGTCCGTCGCCGTCGTCGCCTTCTCAAAAGGCCAGCTCGTCGTCAAATCCGCCGCCTACGACAGACATCTCGGCGGTCGGGACATCGACTATGCTCTCCTCAGCCACTTTGCCACAGAGTTTAAGACGAAATACAAAATCGACGTCCTATCCAGCCCAAAGGCCACCTTCCGTCTCCAGGTCGGCTGTGAACGCCTCAAGAAAATCCTCTCCGCCAACTCAGAGGCGCCTCTCAGCGTCGAATCCATCATGAACGACGTCGACGCTTCCTCCAAACTCTCTCGCGACGCCTACGAAGAACTCATTGCCCCTGTTCTCGATCGCATCGCTGTTCCTCTCCAACAAGCCCTATCTGAGTCGGGTCTCTCCATCAACCAAATCGACGCCGTCGAGCTCATCGGTGGTAGTACCCGTGTCCCCGCCGTCCGTGCGCGCATACAGGCTGCCCTGGGTGGCAAACCTCTCTTCACTACCCTCAACCAAGACGAAGCCGTCGCTCGCGGTGCCACCTTCGCCTGCGCCTTCTTCAGTCCCACCTTCCGCGTGCGCGAGTTCCATGTCAGGGATATCACCCAATATCCCATCAAGGTGTCCTGGGAGCGCTCCGAGTCGGATCCCGACGAAGACACCGAGCTCGTTGTCTTCCCCCGCGGCAACGCCATCCCTTCTACCAAGGTCCTCACCTTTTATCGAAAGGGCCCGTTCGACATCGAGGCGTCGTATGCGGAGCCACAAGGCTTGCCGGGGGGTATCAACCCTTGGATCGCACGATTCAATGCCAAGAGCGTTCCCCAAGATCCCAGCGGCGATCTCTCTTGCGTCAAACTCAAGACGCGGGTGAACCTACACGGCATCATGTCGTTCGAGTCTTCATATGTCGAAGAGGTGGAGGAGAAGGAGGACCAGTCAGCGATGGACGTCGACGGCGCCGCACAGCCCGCAGAGGCCCAAAAGAAGAAGCGGGTCGTCAAGAAGATCGAGGTTCCCTTTGCTTCTTTTGCGTCCTCGCTCGACCCAAGCGTCCTCGAAAAGTTCAAGGAGCAGGAAGCCCAGATGCATGCTGCCGACAAGCTCGTCCAGGACACCGAGGCATGTTTACCCTTTATTATCGCGCATATACGCACTCCAACTCACGCTTGCCTTCTAGGACCGCAAAAACGCTCTCGAAGAATATGTCTACGACACCCGCGGCAAACTCGAGGACCGCTACGCCGCCTACGTCCAGGCCGCCGAAAAAGCCAAGCTCACTACGCTACTCCAAGAAGCCGAAGACTGGCTGTACTCGGAGGAAGGCGAGGACGCGACCAAGTCCGCCTACGTCGCCCGCCTCGACGCGCTTAAAGTCATCGGCGACCCCATCGTCGCGCGCTGGTCCGAGAACGAAGAACGCCCGCGCGTCATCGCTGAACTCCGGACGACGCTCAACGATTACTTTGCGCAAGCGACCTCCGCGGACGACAAGTACGCGCACATTGATGAGAAGGACAAGACGTCCGTCGTCGAGAAATGCGCGACGGTCCAAAAGTGGCTCGAGGACCAGATCGCGCGGCAGGCCGAGCGGCCCAAGAACGAGGATCCGGTGTTGAAGGTGGCGGATATCGTTAAGAAGCGGGAGGAGTTGATTTATCTCGCCATTCCGATCTTGACCAAGCCCAAGCCCAAGCCGGCCAAGGTGGAGACGCCGAATGGGCCGGGGACGCAGACACCGCACAGTGGGACGCAGACGCCTGACCCGGGAGCGAGGCAGCAACAGCAACAGCAGGAGCATCCGCAGCCCGAGGGACCTTCGGAGATGGACGTCGATTAGGGTCTGCTTGTTGACAATATCGCTCGTCATGTACTCTTAGAGGATGTCGTCTTTCTCACATTCTGTGTAGACATATACTTAGTACCGCA
This sequence comes from Xanthoconium stramineum, assembly GCA_038090315.1. NCBI lineage: Eukaryota > Fungi > Basidiomycota > Agaricomycetes > Boletales > Boletaceae > Xanthoconium > Xanthoconium stramineum. The sequence continues at coordinate 13,585 of JBBPMO010000955.1, forward strand.
ATCTAGTGTGTCACTGCGTCGCACCCAAACCAAGTTTCGAGTACTTGATGATGGCGGTTAGTGGCGTCTCAATGCCCACCGACCCCGTCCCCCCAATCCGATGGCCCTCTGACCACCCCATCCGAGCCAACATTCTAAACCCGATATTCCCCTCCCCGATCTTGGGCGCCTCCTTGCCCACCTCGTCCCCCTCGCGCTGTTTCGGCATCCGTCCACCCCTACCCTGCCCACGTCCCCCCTTCTCCCCCTTGCCTTTCCCCTTCCCCTTCCCACGCCCACCATACCGCTTCACCAAAGCGCGCACCTTACCCTCGTTCACACCCACCCCCGTCCCGCTCGTCCTGAACAACGTCGTATACCTCGCCGCCCCCTTGCCCTTGCTCACGCTCTTCACGCCAAACGCCGCCGCGAGCTCGTGCACCGCTTTACGCATCCAGCTGTCCATTGGCGGTAAAGCCATACTCGTGCGGCTGACTCTTTTGTCTTTTCCGTTCTCGGTCTTGGCCTTGGTCTCGGGACCCACGCTGTCGTCCTCGCTGTCGTCCCCG
>JBBPMO010000956.1:0-14118 GCA_038090315.1 Xanthoconium stramineum
TCGATGTCATGAAATGGATTGTAACTCGTCAACAATAACACTCACCGTTTCTTCCAATGAGACCATATCGGCGACCGTACGCGAGCGTCAAACTTGCACCGGACCTTGGAACAACACAATCAGAACATGAGTTGTCTGATGATCGCGTGCATACAGGATACGATTGGAGGCAAAGTTGACATCGATAGACGGAAGATGGATATCTTTGCTCTTGTTCTTTGCAGAAGTGGCTGCTTCGATGGGATTGATCTAATGTCGGCAAACGCCACGTCGTCAGAATGCACATTGGCAAGATGGAGATCATCTCGCCTTCATGAACATTTCCTCGTAATTTTGCTGGCATACAAGCTGATGAACCGAGTTCTTGACATAGGGGATGATAGAACTCACCTGCTTGCGGTGCTGATCGAGCAGTTTGGATCCCTCGTACAAATCCCTACGCGCACGTTTCTCGATCTTGGCCTGTCGAAGATAACAAAGACACATCAGCCCTTCATCTGACGATCCCACCAGACAAATACACCCCATACATACCTTGAGCTTCGCCTCCTGCTTCTCCAGCTTCTTGACGTCGACGCGAGATGCCCTGTGCGCAACACACATCACGTTCATATCACAGCTCCAACCTCCTCCTTTCGCGCACACAAAGCAACCCACAGAAAACACCACTCACTTTCCCTTGTTGATACTCTCGAGGTCGACACCTTCCCCGAGGCCGATCGTGGTCGATATCGCACCGACCTTGCTCAGATCGACGACCTTGTCGAGCTTCATTAGCTTTGGACGGTTGCTGTTTCGAGCACGCGCTTCCAGCTGCTCGGAAAGCAGATCTCGGAGTCGGGCCATCAGTTTTTGCACGTCGTCTGGACGATCACGTCCGAGGGAGCTGAGCAGGTCATTAGCCACTTGAAGGACGTCTTCCTCTTCGCCGGCGTCGTCGACAAGGTAACCAGAGAGATATTGGACGATCAGTTCTTCTGTTCCAGGGAATATGGATCGTATTTCTTCCGCTATTTCGAGCGATGTCATGGCTAAGTAGCAAAGTGGATCGAGTTGCGCGAGAAACCTGGTAGTTGGCACACCCAAATTGGTCAGTTGACCCCTTACACCTTAGGAAGAAATTCAATGACATTCGCAAGCTCTACTACAGAGAGGTATAACAACCAAAGTAGATAGTGTATATTTATGACGAGATGTACAAGAGAAAATCTAAAAGCACAATATGATATCATCACAAACACTATGTAAATTAGCGGTCATAGCAGGGGCATAGGTATCGCATAGGAGAACATGTAGGGTATAAATGATTACCGCAAACAGGGCAACAGTTTGGGAAGAAAACAAAGGAGGGGGTATGTGGGAGGGTATAAACAACGCTGGGATACACAAAGTTAATAAAGTTTAAGAAAACGAAGAAAACAAGACTAAAAAGTCGACAATCGGCAGGGGCTTCGACACACGCTGACCGGAGGATTCCGGTCCTGCCGAAATCGGTACTGGAAATCTGCGCACAAAGATAAGAGTGACGTGGCAGGTTCGGACGAGAGTGGATCACGACTGACCTCCGTCCCTCACGATGGGATTCATGCGACGTCGCCGTTCTTCAGCATCTTCACGCTCCATTTCGAGCTCGTAGGGGGCCTTGCATCCAGGGATCCGGATGCCAATTCTGGGAGGTGAGTTCTTTGGCTCCCAGCGACCGCCGCCGGTCGCCTTGCAAATGATACTCGAACGACGTAAAGGATAGGCATTCAATTCGCCAAAGGAGGGCTCGGAGAGGTCTAGATCTGGAGGGACGGTAACCATGACGGAAGGGTAAGGAAATTGCTTTGTGCTGAGTTGGGACAAACTCCGCTTAACACGGATAGTTCTTGCCGAAAAAAGGGTCGATTGTTCGACCGGAGAAGCACAAATGGAGGAAGTCGGTGATGGGGTGGCCATAGACGACGCTGATGCGACCAACATGGGAGTTGACAGGGGTGCGGGGGGAACCATGAATCTGATCCCAGCACTCGTCGCAGACCTTTGCCAAGGTCACAGGTGACGTCGGGCTGTTATAAACGGAAATAGAGACATTACGGAGAGGGTGAAGGAGATCGAGGTCGAGACGTCCAAAAGGTGAGTGAGGCGGGAACAGTGGTCGCAAAAGATATCGCCGCACTTTCTGCAGTGCTGTCAGAGAGAATGAACTTTGATGCGGAGGAGACGTGGAGGAGAGACGAACATGACGGCGTTCAAGGATGGTGAACTTGACACGACAATAGTAGTTGTCGCAGACGGAAGCTAGCATGTCGGGTTGGTGGCAGGTGAAATGCTGTGGATCCGGACTTGACGAACGCGCTCACCTTCCACAGGTTCTTGGGAAGGAGGACGACGAGGTGTTTGTTGGCGCGGGGGGTCGTGGGTGGTGATAGTCGTGCATGCTGTGGGCGTGAGGGTCCTGAAGAAGCTATGCCACGGGTGAGCGCGCCGAACGGGAGAAGCAGAGGCGACGTACACTCTGCGAGGGAGGTGTCAAACGAGCAGTCTGACTAGTACTGGGCGGAGGGCCGACGTGGAGCTGCGTTGACTTGTCAGCCACGTGGTCCACATCGCGTCCGGCTCGAGCAACTTTCTCTCGCTTGCAAGGACGACATCCTGTTTGCTCAGCCATCCGACGTTGCTGTCACTAGTGCGCCTCCACTTATCCTCCCGGCTTCCATCCAACTCTTCCAAGCATACCCTATGATGTCCCATCGCTTCTCATGAGTTGGCTTGGTGCTCCCTCAATTTTTGATGACAAGGCTTCACACTACGGTTTTAGTACGTCGTTTACATGCTAGCGCGTTCTATGCAGTACACTGAGACATGTCCTCCACTCTAGCATCCCATACACTCTATCCCCCCAGTCAAACCTGTGCGCGGACACTCAAGTGGATGATGCGTGCCAAGCAGCGGTAGTGTGTCCTATACACCCGCTCATGGTGCTCTTCCGGTTTATTTTGTTTGTCTTATTTATGAAGGTAAGCTCTACTTATTGTGGACCTTTCCCTTTTTGACAATGGTGTCTCTCTGCATACAGCTTGTCAGACGGACCACCACCACAATTTGTGTATGAAGGACAGTGCACCTACTATGGTGGTATCCTTGACGTACTTCAGGTGGGCGAGCATCAATTTGTAGAACGGCAGGTGGTGGAGATGTGATGGTCATATGGTACGTGGTTGTTTTTCCTTTGCTATGTTGCTAAATGTGGGCATCTGATTTATTCTAGGGTATTGGCAACTTCCTGTGCCTGTGTATACAACCAACCGCTGTCGTAATCCAAGGACCCCCCTGCTACATGGCTCATCAATGTGTCCACTCATCCAATATGACCTCGACGAACCTCCAACGGACCCCTCCACCCCATCACCTAATATACAACACCCCAGGCCCATGAAGAAACGCAAATGGAACCACCACACACGAAACTCTGCGTTTGCACCACCGTACAACATTGGGACGACCCAGGGAGCACTGTGGTTGGCGTGGTATACGACGATGGTGGAAGCACATCTGTTGCTGTGGGATCCATCATGGTATCGTACCCCGAAGGCGAGTACGGTGAGGAGAGAATGGATGAGGACGAAGGCGTAAACGCGAAACAAGAAGAGGGAGAGGAGAAAGAGAGCAGACCACTCACACACGAGGAGATTTGGGATGACTCGACCCTCGTCGATGCATGGAACTCTGCCGAGGCTGAATACGAGGTATCTTTCCCCCCCCGTCTCTCCGTACACGTCACTCGCATTCTCTCAAACAAGGCTTACCACGGCGCGTCGAAAACCTGGAAAACAGAACCAGTGAAAGGATCACCGTCGTGCGTCCCACTCGTTCTTTCCCTCCTCCCAAAACTAACCTCCATATCGTTTAGTACCAGCAAGCCCAAACTATGCTGCAAACACACCGCACCTCAAGCCAACCGGACGCCGAAGAACCTGACACCGCCCCTCTTGACTTCAACACCCACGTTCCAACACATGATCCCTTGCTTGCTGGCGCATCCGCCGCCGCCGCGACCGCAACGACAGCACGGCCTGCCCTCGCCGCACTGTTAGTGTTCTTCGTCCCCCCGCCATTGACAACAATGGTCAGCCGCGGCGAGGCGTTCCAAAACGTGTTGAGCGCCATGTATTGGGGTGGGTATCGGACTGTGGTGTATCACGTGCGTTCCGCCTCTCTTTCTCCCCTTCCCGATCAATTCAATCCTATGATCAGACTAAGACCAGTGCCGGAGCCAGACGAACAATGAAAGTAATAATGGACCGGCAAAGGCGACTGAGGATGGCACGTCGAAGTGGACGAGAATGAGGAAGACGGAAGTGAGGATCTAATACCAGCCCAACACTGTCTTTAAACTTGACTCAAGGTATTGCGTTCCATATCACCACAACATCCACCAGGTACGCTTCATGTCAAGAACAAACCAAAAGCTGTTAAAATACACGACAACTACTTTCCCTCATATCTGCAATGCAATCCTGACGTCCAGCCTAGCCAGATATGAGTACGCGTCGGGTGACATTCGGTATTTTAGACTCCCAGCAAACACCATCAATGACCTCGATTTCTTTCTCAACAAGGTTAGCGTCTGAAAGAACGTAGACAAGTCAGATTGGAGTACCCCGATAAACATGTAGACCGATTGATGCGCCACTGCGAGCAAGTCCACCATAAGAGGTAAGGAACTGGCAGGTTGCGCTGGAGCGCATCGTGTAGTGTGACGGTTCTTGTAGCCGTACAGAGCCTGAGTCAAGATGTCGCGGGTGAAACCCGACGAGGGAAGGAATGAGAACGCGGATGAGTCCGACGTTCCTGAAGGAGGAGGGGATGAGCGAGATTGAGAGGCCGTGAAGTCGTGAAGTCACTGCGAGCGACGGATCGTGAACGGTGTGGGGGAGTCTGCGGGTGGACGCGACTCAAACGGAAGTCTGCGGATGGACGCAACTAGGGAGACTATTGTCAGCGACGCGACAGGATGCTCGAGTCAGCAGTGAATGCGACAGGTAGCACGAGTCAGCAGCGAGTGCGACGACAAAGATGATGATTGCAAAAAGCTAGGCTGAAGAAGTAATGCTGTGCTACTCCGTCTCCACTAATTCTACGATGGCCGCCGACGTATTCATCACTACTGTGTTGTATCTGTCTGTTACATGTAGATCCTTGAACTCTTCTGCCTTGCGAGTGATTTTTGCGACGTCCCCGTCCAGAGGATGAGATCTGTCAACTCCATGATCCAACATCAGCTGTCCGAAATTCTGAACAAAATAGAAGTAAGCAACATACCTCCTCGAAAGCTTCACAGCAGCGCTCTATCCCGTCCCACAGCCCCTCACAGTGCCGTAAAATCTCGACAGCCGTCTTCTCAATCGCCCTCCCTTTTTCGTTTTCCCCACCCGTCGTCAGCAACGAGAGCGTGTTCCCAAGCGCTTGTGCAAGACATGCGATCACTGTTGCGTAGTCGCCCATGAGGTTGTACAATTTGATCGCTTCGGGAATGTGGTCGTTGGCCTCTGACTCGGGTGCGGCGCGAATGAGGATTTGGTCGTTGTGTTGAGCCGTGTTTTGGAGGTGGAGCAGCTGTTCGATGACACCGTTCTACCGATTGAGGACCTTCGTACCACCGACGAGCTCCTCCCATGCAGGCCCTGAATGTGCCAACACGATAATGCGCCAAACGAGTTCCCAAGCATCCTCCATGCTCTCTTTTCCGATGCTGTCACCCTGATCTGCAGATAAGCAGACGCAGTAGACATACTGCAGTGCTTCTTTCGTGTCCATTTCCACAAACTGGCAGACGTAACGCCAGATCAGTATACAGAGGTTCAAAGCGGGCGGATGGAGAGGCGAGTTAGGTTACGAGGGCTTCCTGTGCATGGCCCGTACGCACGAGGTAGTATAGTTTTGCCCATACAGGCTGACCAGCCACAAGCTATAACGGCATAGTCAGAGCGGACCTAAAGGAGTACTTATACAACTTACATACCTCTGTCCGATCCTCCCATTCTCCATTTCATCAACAGGTATGCCCGAATCTTGTTCGCCACGCTCGGGTCACCACCAAGGCGAGCCTCTACAGGCAGCCTGACTGAATTGTCCTCTCGATGACATCCCAGTATTGACCTTCAAGTGCCTCTCTAGATCCTTCGGCGATTCGAGTTCTCAGCGCAGATGCCTCACGGGAATCCAGATCCGCAAGGGGCGGAGGAGGTAGCCCGCGACGTCGGTGTCTTGGAGGGGTTGTAGGGGCGAAAAGGTGGTAGACGTGTTCAAGTGCACGATCGAACTGGCCAACGCGGGTGCATCGACGTGCGCTTGTGCCAATAGGTAGTTTCTGTGCAAGTGCGAGTGAGCAGGACGCGCGGATGGATGTGGGGTACAAGGCTCACGCTCTGTCGGTATCGGTCGGTGCGGTCGGCTGGCGAGAGATGAATCTTCGGGGCTGTGACTTGATCTGGTCGGAGGGGAGGTTGACGGAGGGGGGGTTGTGTTGAGAGAGATGGGTGTTGAGTCCCCTGGATGAGTTGAGGAGGGAAGAAAGGTCGGAGGCGATGTTGCCGGTCGTCGGAGTCGTCGTAGTTTCAATGGGTCGGGCTTGCTCCCCCTCGGAGGCGGCTGCCTTCTTTGTCGCTTCGGAAGGTTCAGCCCTGCCAAAGAAATCAGTCACAGCTGCCTGTGTCATCTTGATTTTCTTGGCCGCAGGTCGAATGTACGAGTCGTCGTCACTCTCATCCTCATCCACAGGTCTTGTGATACCATGTCAGTTGCACACTCGTTCGAGCATAATTAATACATGTACGACTTGCGCTTTGGTGGTTCCTCAACTTTAGCCTTCCCTTGCCTGGGCGCGGGCCCAGACCTCTCGTCGTCGCTCTCCTTCTTCGACGGTCCCGCGACAGCAGGTTTCGGCTTCGGTTCCGCCCTCTTCTTGGCCGCGGCTTCGACAGGTTTGAACTCGTCCGATCCAAACCCTTTACGTCCAGTCAGCGACTTTCGATGTTTGAGCGTGGTCTGTTTCTTCTTCATCTTCTTCCCGTTCGCATCAAGCAGCGTCTTGTTATCACAGTCTTGACATCATTTCTGCAGCAAAAGGTTCACCATGAATAGAAAACAACAAGTTGATCCGCACTTACTTCCCAGTCCTTTAGGAATTTGTCTAGATCGTCGTTCCAAAGCGAGACGGGTGTACGCTTGAGCAACGCGAGTTCAGCCACGTCTCTGGCTGCAGGCGAATCAGACGGTGCTGACACTTTGAAACATTGAGCTCACCTTGAACTGGCGAAGCCATTCTTTCCGCTCATCAGCCTTTTTCTTGCTGAATGCGAGATCAGTCAGCTCTTTATCCCCGTCTTGCGTCGAAACAAATGGAATCGTGTGCTCCTTCATATTGCTGAAGTAGTAACGAGCATCAGCGTCACTGCTTGTTCCGAGGCCCTGTCATACTCCAATGAACGAATGCAAATACTTAGTTCACACACTGAACGAACCTTGTAGTACTTCGAGTCTCATTTGTGAGCATCAGCTGTTTGCTCCAACCATTGCTCATATTCAGGGATAGTGAAGAAGTCGATTCGTTGCCTTCCTTTCGTTGCCCGCACGATGGGCATCACGAACTCGACAAGAAATCCGGAAATCTGGGCAACGATGGGTAGAAATGGTCCAAAAAAGACCCTTGATATGGGAGCTTGCATCGAGGTTTTGGAGTCAGCCTAGGCTTTGGTAAGAGTCATAATCATTAGCCGACCGTACCGCAAATTGCCGACATTCGTATACTTTTTGTTATGCTATAAGCCCATGGTTTTCTTGACATTCTGGATTTCTTCGTTCTTCATGATCTGGTCGCGTTTGGCTTCTCGTACATTCAACAACTTTCCACGCAAGGGGAAGACACCAAAATTATCGTGTCCGACGACACCAAGACCGGCAATTGCAAAGACTTGGCAGAGTCTCCTTCTGTCAAGATAAGGGCGCATCGATCGGCGTTCCTTGTCCCGACATAGTTACGTTCCCGTCGGTGAAGAGTGGATAGGCCTTGGTGTCAATCTGGAATGCGACTGACTTCTTGCTCAGACGTTCAACGAGTGCGTAAATAGATCTTGCCTGCCGCAATGACACCACATTTCAAACCTGACAAGTGTTCGAGTTTGAGTCATCTTCACTGATGCCAGGCTGACCGACGATATAAGCGCCGCGTAACTCCGTTCCTCCTTCAAGTTTGGCTTGAACGTGAGTCGGTATTCCTCCCGCACGAGGACCCGTGGAGTGTGGACACGCACCCTCTTGATATGATGCCCAAAATCGAGGTATTCGATGGCACGATCCTCGTCTCCGAGGCGGTAGTGCAGTGTTTTTATGAACGCGGCGTCGTTGGTCCACACGGCACGCGCAAATTTTCTGAGTGCGTTCAAGTTGTACGCTCTCCCTTCAATTGCGACCGTTGGAAAAACGAAGTCGAGGAGAGCTGACAACGTCGTGGTTGATGTCACAGGGGCCAGGTGAGTGTGATCAACCGTGACATCTTCCTGTCTGACCCCCCTGGCAGGAAACGGTGTATAGAACGAGAAACGTCGGACACCACAGAGAATGATGTCTCTCAGCATCGTGTGGTTCGGACGCCTCCGTTCCTGGACCAGTCTCGTCTGTATAGCGTCACACTGAGCCAGCGTCGTCATCAACCCGCTGTTCATATCCCTCTTTAGCCAGAGTCTAGAGGTCCCCTGGCATGGCACCCACATCCACCGACGTTGATCCCATCGTCAACACCTCCACCCTTTGGTCCACTCCGTCTCCTCCAAAACAGACATTGCCACATCCACACTCTCAAAGGCGTGATCACCATCGCTTTCAACGAAAACGGCTGTCTCGTCCAACCCGTCCCCACCTTTGCTCTCCCCGCTTTTGCGTTCATTAAATAACCCGCGGGCAAGGCACTGGTAAGCGCGTAGGACATCACAGGTAGTGGAGGCGGTCGGGGAGATGGATACGAATATGTGACATCCTCAAAGCGATGCCATGCACACTCCAGAGTCCTTGATGACAGGCAAGTCTTATGATAGATGCCTAGTCTGGTCTTTTGCCCGCACAAGACACGCGTAAGCTGTTCTTCCCTAGAATTTCGGATGCTGCATCGCGCAGCGAAGCCCTTTCGAGGCGAATACGTTGGACCTAAACCCGGAATTTCCTGAACGACGATCTTTCCCAATCCCTCGACTTCTCACTTTGGATCGAGGTTTGTTGCTTGCAATCCCGTTCGCTCGTCCCAGCTGTTTTTTGTCTCTGCTCACAAGTGTAGTTGTCTCGCATGCCATGGCCGTGCAAGGAGCAATGAAAGTCTGACACCACGTGATTTCCTTCGGTACGTCCTTGTTTTCTCAGCGAGCGGGTGAAAAAGGCTCATAATGCCAGTGTGGTACGGCTTGCCTCATAGACAGGCTGGTCATCACACTAACCACGAGGTGGGAGATCTCAACTACAACAAGCAATTGCGCCAGAAGCGGCATTGAGAGAAGTAGACTATTGCGTTGGGAGGTGCAAATTACAGACGGAACGTCGCCATGCTCGACGACGATTGCAAGGAAGTTGCTGATGCCAAAGAATACAAGTGCATCATCTCACCTTTTCATTCATCTTACTCATCTCATCCAAGCATGTTCGATAGGTACTTAAAGGACTCCTCAGCGTTCGCGACCTCTCCCAAAGCCGCAAGAAGAGCAAGCCCTGACGTACTACAAAAGATTGATGCACTAAGGCCCAGCATATCCTGGAGACCTGGACGATATGCAGTCGGAAACAGATTGATCGAGTGTAAGAGAAAGGTGGAGAAGTTTGTTTGACTGGCAACCTTGTACATCTCGTTCCTCTTACCAGAGGATCTCCTACGACAGAAAATGCCAACGGGGTGGAAATGGAGGACGTGTTGCTCAAATTACAGAAAGATGCGCAGGTGAACAAGTACTTCGTGTCGTAGCTTTAATGTATGCAATACACACATCACGTTCATATCACTTCCAACGTCCTGCCTTCGCGCACAGAAAGCACCCGCAAACCACAACACTCACTTTCCCGTGTTGGTGCTGTTGGGGCCGATCGATCGTGGTCGATATCGTGCAGACCTCGCTCAGATCGACGAACTTGTCCAACTTCATCAGCTTTGGGTGGTTGTCTCGAGCACGCACTTCCAGCTGCTCAGAAAGCAGGTCCCGGAGTCGGGCCATCAGCTTTTGTACGTCATCTGGACGGTCTCGTCCGAGGGAACTGAGTAGGTCGTTGGCCACTTGGAGTACGTCTTCCTCTTCGCCGGCGTCGTCGACAAGGTAGCCAGAGAGGTACTGTATGATCAGTCTTGGAGAGAGTGGATCACGACTGACCTTCGTCTCTCACGATCGGGTTCATACGACGTCGCCGTTCTTCGGCGTTTTCGCACTCCATTTTGAGCTCATAAGGAACCTTGCATCCAAGGGTGCGAATGCCAGTTCTGGGGGTAGAGTGCTCCAAGCGACCGCGGGTCGCCCCGCAAATGATGCTCGAACGGTGTAATGGATAGACACCCAAGGCGCCAATGGAAGGTCCGGAGAGTTCAAGTGGATGATTGTGCTGACTTGGGACACTCAACTAAACGGCACCTTGCGGAAAGGGTCGCTTGTTCAACGAGCGAAGCAGCATTATTTGAATTTGAATCAAGGTCACGGGTGACGTTGGGGCAATGTCTGGGAGGGCTTCCTAAGGGTGGCTGATCATTGCGACCAGCATAGCCTCATAGATTTATTTGAAGGTGACGTCTGCGAGGGCTCAACTTACGTAACGTCGTACATCTGAGTCGGAAATCGCCGTACGGGTCTTGCTCGTTTGCATCCTCATGTAGGCCTCAACTTGAAGCTGAGGCTGGGCGATCGATCGATCAACGTTAACCATCACAGGGTCTTTCCACCTTCAAAATGCCCGCCTCTCGCCACAATGGACAATCCCAGACATGTCCACACCAAGCAACCCTCCTCCGTTCATCCGTGTTACAGGCGAGTCTCTCCAGCTATCATTCTGGTATTGTCTCTCACACTGTCATTTTATTTGTACAGCGGTCACCGTCTCCCCAGCACAGGTCGCCCGTCCCGTCCGTCTGGCCTCTGCAGAACTTCATGTTGGCCCTCGCCGACATCAGCTCATTCGTGATCAGGATGGGTCGTTATGCCAGGAATTCGTGGACTCGATGTACGTCTTTCGCTCATCTCTCCTGAACCTCTGGTTCATTTTCGGTGCAGCGAGCTCTCCTCCGAGGTCCAGGTCGCATTGAGCTATACGAAGAAGTCCTGGCTATCGAAGACGAAAATTCGGCCAATAGATACCCAATTTCTATTCGCCAGTTTTGCGGGGGCTCTTACTCAAGGTGATCTCTTATCGTCTCACCCTATACTTTCCTTGATGTCTTTCGAGCAGATCTGTCCGTGACTCTGGGTAGCATTCGTGTCACGTTCACTTGTCAGGCTACGCCTACCACCCCTCCTACGGCCCAACCTGGCGAACCTTTATCTCCTACGTCTCCCTTGATTCCTACTACACAGGACATCCCCCGGTGAGCCCACCGTTGCGATCTAACCACATCGATCCACTGACCCTCTAATTCAAGATTCCGTATATTGGTCATCGGCAAGGTAAGAGTATAGTCGTCCTCCCCCATCTCCAGCCATGGGCTCAACTCCTCATCAGAGCGGTGTCGGGAAATCAAGTCTGATCAATACCACTTTCGGGATCGACAAATCGGTAAACCTCTAAACGATCTGTTGGCGACGTATTTACCTCACTGCATTCACCCAGTCTGCTTCGGATCTCTCTCGCGGAAAAGCAAACATCCAAGAGGGGCTTGAGTCGAGCGGCAACAAGCACTTCATCCTTCATGATTCCCTTGGCTTCGAGCCAGGGGATGAGGAAAACTACCAAACTGTCGAGAACTTCATCCGAAGCAGGCAAAAAGGGCCGCTTAAAGACCAATTACACGCGGTCTGGTGAGGCAACGTTTTCGTCTCATTCCATCACGCACCTGATTATTCTCTTCAAGGTTTTGCGTTCGAACACCTCTTACAGGTGATAGGCTACTTGAGGTAGCTGCTGAAAATTTCTTCAAAACAAAGAAGGAAACCATGGATACCAGTTCGTGTCTTATTATAGTTCTCCTCGGTCTTTCTCAAATCAGCTACAGTTCCCCTCATCGTGGTGTACACGATGTTCGACTCACTTGTGGATGCCGTGACAATAAGCCTGCCAGACCCTCCTCGTGGTCGACCTGATGACGGAAAGCTCGTGGCGGAAGCTCGCTCCAGAGCTGAATCCGACGTACAACGATGGCACGACAAGATCAATCAATTCGCAGGGGAGATCCTTCCACACGCCGCCGTTTCCAGTAAGTGTGTCTAGGTCTGCTTCACGTCGTCTCACACGCGGCAATGAACCTCGACAGCTAGGGAACATTACGAGGACACCCTCGAAAATCTGGTCAGCATGACTCACCGCCAAATAGAGACACAGACGTCTGGAGCACAAGCCACATCAGTAGTGATGGCACAAAGGGTTGATCCTCGTCTTAAAATCCAAGGGTGCATCAGGTAAGTCCCATCTTACTAGCACTCGAGATTTTGCACCCTGATATTCGTGCAGTGTCGGAAAGCAAAGTTCGGTCTTTTCGTTAGAACACGGAGCGACGTTGACCCTCGGTTACAGGATACTGGGAAGCGTTAAAATCTAACACTAACCCCGACTTTCAAGGACACACGATACGGGAGTGTCTCTCCGTAATCCATGCTGACATCGTCGCTATTTGGAATTTCAATGATCCAGCTTACGTATGCAACGTCCCCGACGACCGCTACTAGATTACTGATAACACGTCCGTAGCACTTGGCCAACAATAAATTCAAGGACCTCGTTGTCAATATGCTACAAGATATGGAGACACGTCCCGCCTCCAACCAAGGGACCGGCATGAACAAATTCAAATTCTTGTGAGTTGTTCTGTTCAGTAGCGCCCCCGTGCTCATGGGTATCACTCGCCAGGCTTTCAGGCGGCGGATCTCTAGCATCCGTCATTCCTAGCGTGCCATTTATCATAGCGAACCCTGCAGCTCCGATTGTTATCCCTCTGATTGTAGGTGTGGTTGTCGTTGCTGCCGCTGCTGTGTGGGTCTACACCCTCTACCAAAACATGTACGTCGTTGACGCATCTTTCAACGAAAGTGAGCAATGATTCCCAGAAAAATAGGAAAAACGCGCAGCCGATATTCATGGCTTTCGTTGTGGACATGACTCACATTATGAAGACGCTCTTCATCCTGACCCGTCGTGATCACAACAAACTCACCCGCCGGGCGGTCAAGCTTGCATACAAGATGTACTACGACTCTGGTCTGATGGATCAATTCCACACTGACATTCGGAGATACATCAATGGTGTTGGACGGGTGCCAGCGATGGAGATGATCGAATCCCTGATCAAGCCTGAGCGGAACGGTGATCCGAATGTAAGGAGATACTACGCAGAGCTCGAGAAGGTGGATGTACGGAAACTGAATTTGGACCAGGAGGAGGAATGGGAATAGTGTCCACTGTACCTGTAACGAGTCTGATGCGTTGGGATGATCGAGCCTGTACATATTAGTTGAATCCACAATTGCGTTGTGCGAACTCGAGGGATGGTAGTATACTATGTACATAGTAGCGGCGGCGGCATGTGGTGACATGGTAGCCAAGGAGGCAAAGTATGTCACAATTCACGTTCAACGTTCAACAACGGTTTGCGCTCATGATCTTTCATAAGTTCGAAACCCCAGTAGTTCACAAGTACAACAAGTATGAGCCTCCAAACACGTGCGCCGTCTAAACAACTCTGTCCACAACGGTCAAAGATCAGGTCTTCAAGGTCACCGGTGCTCTCTAGTGGCCGACCGTCCATGTACGTACGCGCTCCAACTTTTGCATTACGAGTCTTTGACCGCTGGCAGGCCAAGTTATCCAACAGTGAGCAATAACACAACTCGCTTCCCAACACTCGTACGTGTCGAGCTGCGGATGCGACACACGTTCAACCAATGCAGCGCCCGCAGCATGCGTTCA
>JBBPMO010000957.1:0-14100 GCA_038090315.1 Xanthoconium stramineum
TTCCGCTTCCTCTTCCTCGACTGATCTCAATGGCCACATCACCCCCACCCCCACTACCGCGGCCGTCGCCACCAACAGCAATAACCCGCACCTCTCCCCCCAAGCCGCCGCCCTCGCCACTATCCTCGCCACTCTCCCCCCACGCGCGCTCATCATCAGCATCGAAACAGACGGCCTCTTCACCCCCACCGAGCAACGTGAACTCGCGATCCACATCCCCGGCGCCGAGCTCGTCGCGATACCCTCCCCGGACGGCCACGACGGGTTCCTGCTCGAGTTTGAGCGGATCAATCAGCACGTGCTCGGGTTTTTGAAGCGCGAGTTTCCGGGGTATTATGTGGGCGAGGGCGAGGAGCGCGCTGCGGAGGGCGAGGCAGCCGAAGACGATTTCGCGGTGAAAAAGACGAGCATGTTTGGGGAGGCGGAGGCGGACGTGACGAGGTGGTAGCTTGCGCTCTGCTCTTCATCATCTATGCGCGACTTGCTTTCTTTTTTTTGCTCTCGTGGGGTTACTTCTTGCTGCTATCGGTGCTATGGTTTCTGAATTCTCGAGCTCATCATGATATTGGTGCTCACTCAACGCTCAACCGGGAAGATCTAGTAGACGTGCTTAACTTATTCGTAGTCATAAACGACTCATCATAGATACAACAGAAATACCATCCAACTGGTATATAGACCATCGATCACCTTTGCCTTTGTCAAGAATCTCAAACGACCAACCAAAACTTGTAGTCAGTTTCATGATTACACCAAATATCATGTATGTAGCCGATACACTAGACACTGAGAGGAAGACAGAGAGAAAAAGGCATGCTATGATGAACGACAGTAAGGGGGAAATGTCAAAAACGAACGCGATGCGTCACATAAACGAGAGACGAGGAGGTGGAGCCTAGATCCAGACCCAGAGCGGGTATAATAATAAAAGAAAGAATCAAGACAAACGGAATCCAAACAAGAGTCCGCGTTACCTTGAACACTAGAACCGCCTCGACCCACCACCGACCAATCCCTCGATCGAATGATGCTCGAGCTCATTCCTCGCCTTTAAAATTGCCGCATGCATCTCCTTCATCGCATTCCCCAACTTGACGCCAAACCGACTCAGTATATCCCTCTGCCACGCATCGTACTTGGCGTTCACCCGCGCCTGCACCTGTTCATAGTCCACCACACACACCCCAAAGCTGCGCTGCGTCTCCGACGTGTCGAATGTTGAGCGCGCTTTCTTGATCTCGGTGAGGAGCTGTTGCCAGTGTGCGAGCGAGTCGCCGAGGCGGTTGAAGACGTATTCGGCTTCGAGGTCCCAGAGGGATTGGAATTGGAGCCATTTGGCGACGTAGTCTTTCAGTAGTTGGACCTTGAGTTCGACGAGGGCGAACGGCCGTTCAAGGGTGTTGTCGGAAAAGTGTGTCAGCTGTCACACGCGCACATCAGTGGGACTGGCTGCATAGACAAAGATCGTTCACTCACGAGAGATGTATACGTCGTTTCAGACGTGAGATTCCGTTGCATCTGCAAACCAATCTCATATCTCGAACTTTGGATTCGGCGTAATCGACAAATGACGCCTACACGGGAATAAGTATCGCCACCGCAATTTGCCCAAGTGGCGCTTACCTAGCCAGTCATGCAGTTGTTTGACCCACGTTGAACGAGCGTACTCTATTGGAGGGTCGAGGAAGATGACTTGGTTTTGTATCCGGATCTCGTGCACGATAGGTTTCACGGTCATGTTTCCTTCCAACATCTGTAGCAATTACGTTAGGATATCCCAAGTATGATCAAGGACCACTGACCTTCTCTTCCCGACCCTTTCCAGTTCGTCGTTTGTTGGTCATGTCGCGTAGCGGCAAGGGGTCACGACGAGTGTCCCCATCGTCCGTCCGATCAAACTCGGAACACCAGACTTGGATGATATGCGTGAGACGCTGCAATAGTATGCTCTCTATCCGCTTGTCCAGTTCCGCTACCCAGTGTTCCAGATTGGCATAACCTTCCAAGTTCAGACGATCGATCTAAGCACAAAGGATGAGCATGGTGCGCTCTGGTCAACATGAAATCTCATACCGCAGCCTGGATTTTGCTCAAAAGTTCTGAAAAGGCCTCGTGGGTATACGCACACGTAGCTAGGTCTTCCACCGCCCGGAGTATATCCCGATACAAATCGATCACGTTGTTCGTCTTGTCTTGCAGCACCGAAACTACGCTCGCAAACTCGCGGACGAATTGAATATGTCTGTTGTCTCGCCCATCGGCACCGGACACGAAACGAGCCGTGTCATATTGGTTCACGAAATAGTCCCACCGGATGCTCATGCCTGGAAATTTCAGGTCAAACGAATGCGCAAGGATGATGAGGCGAGAACCTACCCTTGGCGACCATTCTCTGAGCTTCGTTGCGGTACTCGGCAACGAGCCATTCAATTCCCTGATTGTGTTCCACCAAATCCAATGTTTGTCCATACGTCCTGACTGTCTCCATGAGGGACACAGCATGGGGATACACCCTCTTGGCGTCCTTTGCCATGTTCGTAATCATGTGCGGAACCTGGAAGTTCAGCCATAACAAGTTTCGAACCTCCTTGAACAAGGTGATCGTTTGTGGGTCAAAGTTGACCGCGAGTTGAAACCCTCCACCACGCAGTCGTACAATTTCAAATAGTCGCCCGTTGACGGCCATGTCGCGTCGGTTGATGTCGTGTAGCCATGCCTCGAAGACAGGTCGAGTGTCGAGTTTCTTACGGAAAGCGGTAGATTCTGACTGGAGCTTTTGACCTTCGGCATAGAGTTCCCACCCTTTCCCGAGGACGTCCTCTACACGTTTCATATAGGTCAATAGTTGTCGTTCGATTTGCCGGGCCCATATGATGGCCCCCGCTATTGGAGGGAGGTCGCGCATTTGAGACATGTGATACGCTTCCGAGAATCGGTACTGAGTTTTGAACTGGCGAGGACGTTGGTGGCACGACTCGGGAACAAAAAGATAATACTCACCTTGTCATGTAGACGCTTAATATCCTCTTTCACAGAGTCAATAAGCTGTGTTTGATACTCTTGGATGGCACCACGGATCTGAAGATCAGACATCGTTTGCGTGCACTTCGAAGGTATACGAGATCGATCCTACCTTGGGTCGAACGAACAGAGCATTAAACTTGGAGAAAACTCTGAACATCTCGTTCGCATTCCGTGCAGTGCCCAGCCTATCACGCAGCCTTGCAATGATTTGGTTCTCCACCCTCGCCACCCGCTCGTTATATGCGTTTTCAGCAGCGACCCAGATTTCAGTGCCCTCTGTTCGGTGGATTAACGCCACATATGGTCAAACATACAAATTTTGACTTACCAACAGAGACGTCCAGCACGTCAATCCGCTTAACTACCTCGTATGCTTCTTTCACCTCCTCTTCCATATCCATTCCCCCCACCTGTTTCGTAACACTTCCCAACCCCTTCGTCGGACCCGTCATCACTGCGAGCTGCTCGTGTTGTTTCCGCCAATCCTTTAGATATCTCGTCCGTTCCTGTAATTTGGCATGTGCAGGGACCACCTTGATCGGGATAAATTTCTCTGATCGTCTCCTCGTGACTTCGCGGGCAACGTTGGTAAACTCCTTGATGAGGTCATCCCACGTGCGAAAGATATTTATCGTTTGAGATAGTAATCGATCGAACGTCTCGTACGGTGTATATGGGAGCCGGTGTGATGTTAGTACGCGAAGTAATTGGTCATTGAAATCCCGAGAAATAGCCTCCACGAGAGGAAGGGCACGTCGGATCGGGTAAGGAGAGAGCTTGAGTTTGCGGTTGATGTGTCCAAAAATTAATATAAGCGATTCCTGGATCTTGTCCAGGTCCGTAGCCGAGAGAAGCTCGTTTAATGGGAAGTCTTTCATCAATTGATTGTATTTGTGGACTAATCCATGTTTCAATGAGGCCCCGTTTTACGCAAGAGCATTCATTGGTCACTTACCAAGATCTGTAGAACTGTTAAGACCAGTGTCCGCAATGAAACTGACGGTTGCATGGAATCGTTTCGCGTTCCTTAGACACTCCATGACCATGTTTACCTCTTCGGTCCGTAGTTGGGCCTCAATTCCCTCCAAGGCCCTCTCCAAGCTCAACCAAAAGTTAATTTCTTGTGACGCAGTTCCGGAAGACACATCACGGGTAAGCTTGGTGACTGCTTGAATGGACTTGATCCACGAGTTTACATGGCCGTGTAGGGTATTGAGGAATGAACTATCGTTGAGGAACTTTGCAGGTATATGCGATATGTTGGGTCTTTGACTCATCGCCTGGGCCTTCATTGCGAGTCAGCCCGTTATTCAAACATTTAGAAAACTACCAGACTTGTTCAACGGCCCGTTGGATGACGGGATGGATAATGAGGTGCGTTTCCGGTATCTCGACGTTCTGTTGAAGATGTAAAAGGGATAACTCGAGCTCCGCGAACTTTTTTTTCGTCATAGGTATTCCTGTGCACACATCAGCCGATACAAATTGGTTCGACGGGATGAGCGCTCACCCATTTTGCTATCACCGTCTTTGCCAGCGCCACGGGCCCCGACGAACGCATCGAACCACGGCTTTACACCGCAGCTTACAACGGCATGTAGACTCTCGTACGGCGTCTCCTCGCCACCAAACAAGTTGAGTATGTGCAGCTGGGTGGCTAGAGGAGCGAGTGGGTCCAGGGTCGGGTGGCGTTTGATGAGGGCTAGCGAGGTGGTATTTGATGGGGAATAGGTAAGCTGGGGCGTGAGTTGATAGTAGAATCGTGGAGGTGCATCCTCTGCTGTGGGTCAGGCTGGCTCGGAGCAGAGCCAAGTGTTCACCTCACCATCGGTTTCTTCCCTGACTTTGACGACGTATATGACGCCCCCGCCCTCTGTCGCGAATCTCGACACTTTCTCCTCGAATTCATCGTTGAAAAGCGACATGAGTTCTTCTGGGTATGCGCCAAGCACCGGGGGTAAGAGAGAAAGGAGATACGAGCGGAAAAGAGATAGATCGAACGGAGGGGGTGCGTCGACGGGACCGTCGTTGTTCGGCATGCCATTGGAGGTGGAGCTGGTCAAGGGCGGGGCCGCACCGTTCCCGTTGGTCGTTGCCATGTTGTGTTGGATCGTCTCTGGTCGTGTTTTTGGTGCACAAAGTCGCTCGGGGACGCTGATCGTCGTCGGCGCCGCTGCGGTCGCTGTCGCCGTTCGCGATGATGAGTGGACGCGTCTGCGACCAGAGCCAAGCAAGAGCGACTATGGTTACTTTCGTTGTCAAAAACTCCCACGCAGATAAGTCCAATAAAAGACTTGGCAAAAAAAACTCACAGAAATACTCCTCCTGTCGACGTCACCAAATACACTAGAAACTTGAAGGACAAGGACAACTGCGAGCAGACAGCGCGTCCTGTAGCAGCTAAATCGCTTCATGCTGGTCTGAACAATGCTTAAATTCAAGGCCGGGGTGAACCTGAGTCTCCTTTACATAAGTCTTGTCCTATCAAGTAAATTGAACCTGGCTAGTCTTGGCTCTTGCAGGTCGTGTCTGTCGCCGGTACATATGTCATGATCATTGCAATACAAGCGTGTCGGGGTTCGTTCACACCATCATTAAAGTACAGAACATCTGAAGCTGAGGACGCGTACTGATGAGTCAAGGCTGGTCTACGCGACGGGCTGGGACATCATCTCCTTCAACTGGTCATCCTCTATCCGGGGTATAAACTCCACGTCAAAGGGAACCGCTTGCATAACAAAACCATCCGTAAAACCATCCTTGTCAATGGGGGCGTCAGGTCGCTCGACAATCCGGAACGACCAGAGCAAGAGCGCAAGACTGATGTACATGGAGTTGTTTGCGAAATGGTGGCCTGGGCATGCTCTATGGACGACACTGTCTGCGTCTGCACACTCGCGGACGACGGATATGACCTACCTTCGGCCAAAGCCGTACGGGTAAGAGCACAGGTCTTTTCGGAGCCGGCCGTCATCGCTGAACCATCTCTGGGGATCAAATTTCTCCGGTTTAGGGAAGGCCACAGGGTCCTGGGATATAGTCCTGGGCGATCAACATATCAGTCTTACACGAACGAATGGGGACCAGCATATTCACCAGTGACACCCAATGACAGTCGCACCTGCCGGAATGCATTGACCTCTCTGTGATATCCTCAGGTTCAGCAAACGTCTTGTGATGGAGTGGATGACATACCCAGAAAACGTCTTGCGTCGCCCGGTGTGCAAATCCTATAGTAAGGCAAGTACAGTCAATCTGGCAGCCCCCGTATTCTCAACAAACACTCGCCCATAGAGAAAACAGGTCTCCAACGAAGTGCTTCCAATACATACGCGTGGACTTGGGGAAGCGACTCAGAATCCTCCCAACTGGGCACTAAAGCAAAATTGTCAAACATTCATGACTATCAGATCACCGTCTCCTACTTCTGCATCTTCCAATGACCGCATCTAGCTCGTCTTGCACTCGTTTCTGCGCTTCTGGAAAACAAGCAGCAGCTAGGATCATAGTTGTAATAGCAATAGAACTCTTGTTGCAAGCCATGTCAGTTCCGTTCATACCATATCGATTGAGGAGACCCTACTGTTTCTGATCCACCGCTAAACATGTTTCCAGCGATATAAGCCATCTCGTCTCTCGAGAGTTGATGTTCACTGGCGTGTTCCAGCAGCGTCCTCATAAACGAATTGCCGCTGCAACTCGTTTCCTGCGGTGGTTCCATACCCGGTGTGAGTCATAACCTGAGTTTGCTGAATAGAACAGTGCTTACCATCTCCAGTCGAACGCGCTCCATTTGCTCTCTGAAGAGTTGATTCTCGAAGTTGTGATATTCTTCCAACTCGCGTCCATATCCAGGAATGTATTTTAACAACGGGACATAATCCACGAGATACGCCCCAGGACGCAACGCACGCTTCACGTTCTCCACCACTTGTTGAATTCGAATGACTTCTGGATCGTCACTCGACGTCGGTGTCGACTTGCCATACAGCAAACGCAGAATGACCGATGCAGCTAACCTACAAAAGTCTGGTGTCGGTTCAAGGTAGTCCATTATCCAAACGCGTACTCACCGTCGTACGTGCGCCTGGTGGTTCTTTCCGTCATTCAGGATATCCATAATGAGGTTCTTTGCATTCTCGAGCTGCATATCTTGGTAGGCTCTTACAGCCCTTGGCTGTAGGTGAGTGTGTGCGGCTTTCCTGTACCGACGCAACCGCTCCCCGCTGCGCTGCAGCACGAATCGTAAGTTCTTGGATAATATCTCACCAGCGGGAATCGAGCGGGGACGGTCAGCCAACGCACTGCCCTCTTTTTCCATGATCTCAGCCACAGCCTATCTCGTGTAAAATGCCCCATATAGGCGATTGGTGCACGCGATACGATAAACGAACTTACATCCACACGCCCAACGAGGATGGTGACATGACTGCCCTGGCATAACGCGACCACAGGACCATACTCTGCAACCCATTCTGCGAGAGTGCGTGCGACGCTGGGGCACAACGGATCGAATCAATTCAACAAAAGGCAGGCAGGCGATCGGTCTTACTTGACAGAGGGCATTGGGTTGTCCCAGAACCACCACGCAGGTGGTCCGGGCGGCAAAGGAATGCCATTCTTGGAGGTGAACCTTTTGACCAGTCGCGTCTTGAACAACAGAAAGATGATCGCGACGGCAGCTGCCACAAGACCGATATGACAGTCTGCGGTAGATATACCTTCGAATGCTCGCAGAGGCATCGAGAGGGGGGGAGATATGAGGGTGGTATAAGCCAGCAACTGTGTGGTTCCATGCCCTGCCAAGGTGCTCCCTTTTGTACGTACATCCGCAACGCGAGCTCCCGCGCTTACATCACCGTCACCTAAGATGTTGTCACTATTTGTGAGCAAGACGTAACCCCCACCTCCTTTGTTACTGGCGACATCATGGTCGTCGGCGCACATTCCCTTTAAAGCTGCTGAGTCCGCAGCCAAACAACTCTATAGGAGTTGCTTGAAGTCGATCAACGCTCCAAAGATTACGGTATCTCGCAAGGGGCACCATTGAGGCTCATGTTCAGATGGGAGTCCAATCGTAACTCTGACACTGGTGTGAAAAGTCACTGGCAAGGACTTGATCAAACTCCAGGGTCTTCTTTCCTGAAGTGCATTATAGTGTCGCAGTGAGTAAGCATCCAGCATGTAGGAGCCCCAGCCGCGCCCATTGGCACTTCTGGCAGCACCATAGTATTTCTGTCACCATGCTTGCGATGCATTTACCTCATTCCGTGCCCTTGATGATGCGCACTACGTTCTTGTCATATCACCACAGCGTTCCATGATATAGCAAATAACAAACGCACCGAGCACCTCAACGTGGCCGTGATGCACGTCTACGAAGCGTTGCAAGTCGCATGAGAATGTGTGTATAGAAGGATGGTCATTCAAGATGCACTTTCTACATGTACGAATTCTCACTTGATTATCAACATGCCTTCCGACCCGAATCTGAAGGTATTTCACAATTCACGTCTATGATAATGAGTACGCACTTCTAAGGAAAATGGCATGTCATCGAGCAGTTGACCACAGCTCATTATCCATAGGTGTACAACTTGGCAAATCTCCGCCATCATTTAGCAAGAGAATGTTCGATGACCTCCCTAGTAATATGTGCACGAGGGACAAGGTTACAAGGGAAAGGAATTGGGTAACTAGAATCAAGAACTTATAGTCAATGATCGAGAACATGGTGTAAAGACGTTGAACTGACTGCGTAAGCCCGTTCGAAAATTCAGGCTCAAAATCGATGTCGTTGCCATTCGCATCTTTGGTGGCGTTGAAATCCAGCGTGGCCAGCATCGTTGCAATCCCGCTCCAGAGAGATGCATCTGCAGTGTGTCGGCCTGGACACAGGGTGAGTTCTCCGTGATGAAAATATATCATGGCGGCGTACCTGGGCATCTCCTCCTCCCGAATCCAAATATAAAGTCGGTGGGGTCGTCTTCGATCAACATTCCTTCAGAGGTCAAAAACCGCTCAGGAATGAAAGTCTCTGGATCAGGATAGCGAGTTGTATCGCGTGACATTGCCCTGTAACATGACATTTTCATAATTCCTTTATGAAAAACGATGAGACGATTCCTCGTACCAACTATTTGCGATGACGGTCGCTCCTATTGAAAAAATGGTCACGACAGGTTGGTTTTATGTGAATCTGCAACAGACCGTTAGGTATGTAAAAACCTCTGTAGATGTCATTACTGGTGACAGCATGGAAAACTCCAGAGTGGTTTAGGAATCACCGGCAGGGTGGACTGAGGCGCGCGATGGTTCAAGTCAACTTACCCAAGGGAACAACGGGTATCCACCTCAACGATTCGCGTACAATCGCATCCACATAAGGCAAGGATGGCCTGTCTTTAAACTCAGGAAGTCTGTCAATCCCAGTTACTGCGTCGATTTCTGCTTGAGCACGTTTCCAGATACGAGGATTTTTGACCATAGCAAGCGTGAAAGTCAGCAATATTGAACTAGTCTGTTGGTTCTATGAGTCACATCCCTCACGGATGGAACGTGAACTACAGACTGTCTCAGCAGCACCTAAAGTGCACATGAAGTAAGATAACGGTATCAGTTGTCCCGAGATGAGACATTACCAAGGAAAGCGGTCAAGGATGTCTCTTTGAGAGCCTTCTCGTACTCGCCTCGGCTCGAGTCGTCGAAATTTTCCATACGCTGGACATGATCAAACACCATTGTATCGGGGATGATGTCTTCCTTGGCCGCCTGCACCAGAGAGTAATGGTTGTCATCCTGTTGTGACAATCAAGCAGAACTTACCATACGCTTTCGGACCCACTGGTATGGGGTCTCCATTGTCTCGACGCCCAAAGCATAGGCCTTGCTTGCTTCGCGTCTAATCCGAGACAAACCAGGCACCCATTCAGGTACACTCAGCACTGGTGAAGGATAAGATTGTATGTGGTTAGAAACACTTCAGGTTTAATATGAAAGACCAACAGAAAGGGAAAGCTTTGAGGAGTACTGCCTTCTCTGGTATCAGTTCTGGGAAGGAAGCTTTACAGTATTCGTCGACAAGTTTCACTAATGGGTCTTCTCGGATCCGTGGCTCGTAGTCGTACACAGCAGACATAGCCACCGCAGCAGAAAATCTGGGGAAGGCAACATTATGCACACACGAGCTTCTAAAACCATTGTACTTACGTTGCATAGTAAGACGAATATTCCTGCGGATTATCGATGATGTTGATGACTATCTGACGGGCTCGGCGGAGCTGCATCGGGCGGAAGGCAAGAGCAGCGTCGGCACGAAATGTCTGATGGATGATGCGCCGGCACAGCCGCCAATATGGACCATACCGAGTAAACCCAATGTTGCTTCCTTGTCCGTACCTAACATTCATCGATCCCAAGCTATAATCCGTGTTTGGAGACCACACTCATGGCTCGAGAGTGGCGATGAAGGGGCGATCAGAATACATCTGCGAACGCTTCTTGAGTAGCTCCACCGCGTCCGAGTACGAATTCAACACGATCACGTCGGAGTCAAGGAGCCGGACGTATATCACATCCCCTGACAATCCTCAGAGACAAGCACGGAAGTCCTGCACCTAACTCACCATACTTGGCCCGCCACGTTGTATACGTCAACCAGGGTTGCTGTGTGTTGACGGAGAGAGTACTGCCTAACAACGGGAGTGGAGTAGGACCAGGGGGGAGTGAGTGGCCCTTCTTGTCAGTGCGATCACGAATGAGCTGTCGAACTGCATTCACGGACGCGATCGCGGATAGAAGGAGCACTGCCAGCTGAAAGGGGGGCGTTTGTGCAATAGTAAGCCATTCCATGCTTATTGGGTGTAGGAGCTTACCGCCTTATATCCATTTGACCTATCGTAAACAACGTCACTGACGTTAACGTTTATGATGAGGTTTGTCTTTGGACGAGTGCACCATTTTGGCGAGTCATAGCTCGCTTGTTACCACTCGGGACTTTTATCGGCTAACGACTTTGGGATATGTGCATACGGTTTCCAAGGTACCCCAGACACTGACAGTAATTATGGCACTCTATTTTCCGTTATTTGTTTACTAACGTAACTTCCTTCACTTATATACTGGACCTCTCTCCTTTCGACCACTATCATCCCTCCCCACTTCTTCCCTAATCAGTGGTATTCCTTGCCGCTCGTGATGGGGATGTTGTGTTGTGCACTTCCTTGTTGTTGCCCTTTACCAATAGATCAGTACACTTGCAGCATAGTCCAGACTTGGAGTCCCAGCCATGTACACTATGTATCTAATAATTTATTGATTATAATCCTTATATTATCTTACTTGCATGATCACTGGAACATTAACTGAATCAAAATGATCTATTTTATGTACTTAAACACAGTAGCTAAGAGCCACCATTACATACTTCGACCAGGGCGTGCGAGGGTAGGTAGTGGTGTAAGTACATCGTGTCGTCAGTGCCCAGATCACGTTGCGTCAAGACGAGAGTGAGGGGGGGGGGCAAGGGTGCGCCCATCGCTTTTGTCACTGGCATCACGTCATCGCATCATAGGTGGCATCATGTCATGGGTCACATCTTCATGGCGTTGCTGACTCGTCAATGGGGGTGAGGGCGAGGGTGACAGGTGGTCGTGAGCACAATGGCGCCGTCGTCGTCGCATGTGAGGGAGGACGGGCGAGGTGGGCGAGGACGAGGCGTGGGCGAGGCA
The DNA here is from genome assembly GCA_038090315.1 of Xanthoconium stramineum. NCBI lineage: Eukaryota > Fungi > Basidiomycota > Agaricomycetes > Boletales > Boletaceae > Xanthoconium > Xanthoconium stramineum. The sequence goes on from JBBPMO010000957.1 coordinate 11,754, forward strand.
CCATCATTGTCGTGTCGTCGTCATGAGGGAGGGGAATGTGCATGGGACGACCGCGACGAGCGCCACAGCACGTCGTCATTGTTGCGTCGTCCGATGGGTGAGGGTGCGCGGGGACAAAGGCGAGGGACGACCGTGACGACGAGCGCCACGGCATGTCGTCGTTCTGGATGGTGCGCGAGGACAAGAGCGAGGGACGGGTGCACCAACGAGCACAACGGCACGTCGTCGTGTGTGGGTGAGGTCAGTGGGTGACTCGGCGCTGTTGTCGCATGTGAGGGAGGGTAGGCGAGGTAGGCAAGGCGCGGTCATTGTCGCATCCTCGTCGTCACATGTGAGGGAGAGGACAAGGCGTGGGTGAGGCGTCGTTGTCGTCGTTGCATCGTCGTCGTCACGTGTGGAGGGAGAGCGGGTGAAGACGAGGTATGGGGCGAGGGCTGGGACGACGGCGAGCGAGAGGGAGGGCCACTAGACGAGGACGAGGATGAACGTGAGGGCGGCTCGGACCAGGACGAGTGCGCGAGCAGGCGACAATTCCAACAAGTTTAACGTGACTTGTCCACTCGCAAAAATGCTGAGCGATTTTTTTGCTTCTTTTGTTTAGCAGTTTTGGGGGTCCTTGCTTTACGGTATTGCAGGTACAAGAGTTTCTTAGCCGATAAAAGTCCCGAGTGGTAACAAGCGACACAACACTCCCATTTTGGCACCAGGTCTGAGATATTCTCACGACCATTAGGGTAGGTTCCTTGTTGGGCCATAGTGCCGCGGCGTGCTTTGGTTCCTGAAATCAACAACTTGGCTGTGATGCGACCAACCTCTGTGGCTTTCCTTGTGGCCTCCTGCGACCACCAGGCTATGAAGCTTTGAAGTACCATACATATTCAACTATTCAGACCTATCCCTGTTAACCAGTACTTACTATGTGGTTCCATCCCCTGCCAAGGTACTCACCTTTGTACATCAACGCAACCTCCCGCGCTTACATCACTTTCACCTAAACCGTTGCCAATACTCGTGAGCAAGACGTAATCCGTACTTCAACCATTAGAACAGGGTCGACGTTCTGCGTCCTTTGTTGCGGTACCTCGCAAGGGGCACCATCGAGGTTCATGTTCAGGTGAGAGTCCAGTCGTAACTCTGACACTGGTGTGAAAAGTCAAGGACTCAAACCCCAGGGTCTTCTCTCCCTGAAGCGCATTACTTGCCATGTCGCAGTGAGTAGGGCATCCAGCATGTAGGTGCTCCAGCCGCACCCGTTGGCACTTACGTTGTTTCTTCTGGCAGTACCATGGTATTTCCGTCACCGCATGCCCTTGATGGTGCGCACTGTTGAATGTGTACGTTCTTCAAGTTGTCATTCTATCACCGCAGCGTTCCATGTAGTAAATGGAAAACGCTTTTCGATGTGACCGAGACGCTCGTCTGCGAAGCATTGCAAGTCGCAGGAGAATGGTCACTCAAGATGCACTTTCTACATATACAAATTCACATTTGATTATCAACATACCTTTCGACCCGAACCTGAAGGTATTACCCGATTCAAGTCTATGATCATGAATACTCACCTCTAGGGAAAACGGCATGTCATTGTGCAGCCGGCGAAAGAGCGAAAAAAAAACATGCTTCTTGCTTCTATTGGTGTTCCGTCAAGACACCGTGCCTCGTTTTGTTCAACTGATTCGATTCTGGTTTCCAGGCAGTGACGCCGAGGCGCCGAGGTTTATGTGTCCCGCTCCCGAGTGCACATCGTGGGATCGCTCTGCCTTTCGTCAAGAAACAAGTCGGTTGAAACGCCGGTGAAGGTAAAGAAGAGAAAAAACAGACAGAAAGGGACGAGAACACGGGAGCAGATTTGTAAGTTCCAATACATGGCAGTAACACGTGTTCAGACCGGGCGTAGCATAAATATTAATACATCAAGTGAGAGAAGAACCTATCGGATTCAAAAAGTGGGTAGCAGCCACTCTCCGCGGTCCGCCGCAACCCATGCCTTCGAAAAGGACACAATCCGGGATACATGAAACACCTCCCTTGCGAGTCGATCGATTGTAGATGCTGATCAGATAATCGGGATCGGGCGGGTGCGCTGTACCACAGTATTCCCAGTCGTCATGAACGATGCGGTCTCTGTTGGAGGCGGAGGGCTTGCTTGGGAAGACAAGTACGAGCCGGGCGATAGCACGTCCATCCATGGGTGTCCGAGCCCATGTGAATGCGTCGGGTCGTATGGTATGAAAGGGGGTGAACTCGTCGACGCGTGTGGAAAGGCAGAGGATGGATCCGATGGCCAACGCGAGTGCGCACTCAACATAGGCGAGCCCATGTTCAAGCTTGGAACCGCACCGTTAGT
>JBBPMO010000958.1:0-14097 GCA_038090315.1 Xanthoconium stramineum
ACCGGACCTAAAATGGAAGTGGAACATCCAAAACCGGACTGGAACAATCAAAACCGGTCCTAAATAATCTTTTTTCAGTCTTAGGACCTGTCTAAACTGGTCTTTTAAAGATTGGTCTTTGTATGTGTGATAAAATCATAGTCAGACTTAGGGGTGGCGGAGAGGGTTATAGTACCGACCCTTGGCTACATTTAGAGCGTTTGATCATGTCATTCAGCCCAGAAATGACAGAGATATCCACATTTCCGGGTGACATGTTGAACATTCTCTTGACAAACTGAATCTACATGAATAAATTCCAAAAAAATATGATAAAATAACCAAAAATAGTCCCAATATGGTAGTTGATATGTAGATAATCGGTCCTAAAAAAGACCAGTTTAAACTGGTCTTTTTGATTTCTCCAAAATGAAAAGACCAAGACCAAGACTGTAAAAGACCATTTGTTGGTCTTTTTCAGTCTTGGTCTTGTTTGGTCTTAGTCCAGTTCAGTTGCAGTCTTTGCCAGTTCTAGGACTGACTTTCAAACACTAATGCTGTTGGTGATTAGAGTTTGGACATTGCAAAAGGCATTCACAACATGGCCAAAATGGCATTCATAATGGACAAAAGGATCTTGTGTTGTTCTGAGAAAGCACTGATATCAGTGATGGAATCCACAGACAAACCAACATATGAGTGCTTCCTAGGTCCTAATTCCAATGCATTTGCATGTGGTCATTTGTTCACACTTGAACTTGACTGTGACAATAACTCAACAGAGTTCAAAGATTCACTGGGCATGGCAATGAAATCAAGGGCTAAGACAGTGGAGAGAGATGTCTATGTGGGCTGAGATGGCCTGTACTGTGTGTTTATATACCAAGGAAGTTGTTAGTGAGAGTGTAGAAAAAAGATTCAGCCTGTTCCATAGCAGTCGCATTTTAGCAAGACAAAGGACAGGGAAATACAATTGTATTGACATGCCATGTCAATACATAGGTTATCTAGATGTCCAATATTAGCAGTGAAAATTGTCAGTATTCGTACTACCTGCTTTCAAGTCCACCCTTACTGAGCTAAGAGATTTTGGACTAGATGGAAGGAAAGATGTCTTCCTGGTATAGAAATAAGTCTGCAAAGGCCATAACTGAGCCAGGGCTAATGTACCTCTGAGACATGAGTGAGTTACTTGAAACTTGGCCCAGAAGGTATCCATATATGAGACAGGGTCCAAGTTTGTAGTTTAGTAATAAAAGGACAGTGAATACAGGGATTAGCATTAAGCAAGTGGTTGATGTTCATATTTCAGCAAAGGACAAAGGACAGAGGTACTAGTATTAAGTGAGTGAGTGTAATAACAAAATTTGTTTCTAATGTCAATACCTTTGGAGAGGCCAAATGAAACCTTAAATTGGGAAAAATGTTAAATAGAGTGACTGACTGTCCTCAATTTCACTTCTTAGCATTCTCACAGATGTCTTATTCAAGGCAGCAGCTCAAAATAGACATACAGCATCAGTTGTCATCAGCACACAACATGCATATAAACACTCACTGATAGAAAAACCAGCTAGTTGCTTGGAACCAATAGGGAGAATGCATACTTGGAGAATGAATTTATTGCAGGTAGCAATGCTGTAGAAGTACACTCAGTACTGGACGGAGTCCGAGACTAGTGTATTGCACACCTGTAGAAGTACACTACATGGTGTAAGTCTATGAACGAACATAAGTAGACGGGATCTCACCTCAGTACTGGACGGAGTCCGAGACTGAGATGTAGATCCGCGTCGGAACAGAATATATCTATCGTGATTATGTAATACGGACGTGACCGATCTGTTTGCAATGAGTCCATACGAAATAAAACAACACTCCCCCTCAAACGAGAGGGTGCAGTCCGAGTTCCTGCGCGAAATGTTTAGCTTTAATGCTCGGTAAGGCTTTTGTAAGTGTATCTGCGACCATGTCGCCTGTAGGACAATAAACGAAACGAATAGAACCTTCTTCGACAGTGAAACGAATAAAATGATACCGAATGTCTATATGCTTTGTGCGTGCGTGATAACTGCCGTTTTTTGTCAACGCGATGGCGGATTGGTTGTCGCCGTAGAGGACTGTAGGATGTACGAGAGGTCGGAATATTTCGCCAATGAGTCAACGGAGCCAAAGTGCTTCCTTTGCGGCGTGCGTGGCTGCGACATACTCGGATTCGGCCGTGGACAGCGTAACGAGCTCCTGTTTCTTCGAACCCCAAAGTATTGCTCCTCCGTCGACGAGAAAAGCGAAACCAGTGATTGCTCGACGGTGTTCCTGAGTGGCACCATCCGCATCAACGTATCCGACGAGTCTGCTAGCCCGGGTACCAAATGTGAGCGCGAGAGACTTCGTACCGACCAAGTAACGGTAAATCCGCTTCACAGCTTCCCAATGCTCCCACCCAGGGTTTGCGTTAAACTGCGATACGAAAGACGTGGCGAATGCAATATCCGGTCGGGTCCCAGTAGCAAGATGAATTAGCGATCTGACGGCCTCCCGATAGGGAACACTACGCATGCGCGCAACTTCGCTGGTGGTTTTTGGAGACTGCGTTTCGGACAGCTGGATATGTGGGTCGAGAGGTATAGAAACCGGTTTGTTGTCGGCGAAGTTGTATTTAGTGAGGATCGCGTTGATGTACGCTTCCTGAGATAAAGAAATTGTACGCGCGCTACGGTCCCACGTCACCTTCATGCCGAGTAACCAACTGATGGGTCCCAAATCCGTAATCCAGAACCGTGAGCCGATTTCGCCTTTAAACGACTTGATGAGGCCAGGAGAGCTGCCTGTCACTGTGCAGTCGTCAACGTGCGACGCAAGAATGAGAACGTGTTCTGCGATCCGCGCAACAAACACTCCCCAATCAGCCTCCATCCGCGTGAAGCCAAGTTCGTTAAGGGTACCAGATAGGCGCTGATACCACTTCAGCGCTCCCTGTTTCGAACCGTAGATAGCAACGCAAAGACGTGCGACGAGATCGCGACCTTGCTTGTCAAAGCCCGGAGGTAATTCCATGTAGATCACCTCGTCGTCGTCTAACTTGCCGTTAAGAAATGCGCTGTGGAAGTCAAAGACGTCGACATCCCAGTTGTGTCGTGCTGCAATAGCTAAAATAAGTCGAAGAGAAGCGAGTCGAGCAACCGGTGCATATGTCTCATGATAGTCGACACCGTATTGCTGCGTAAAGCCGCGTGCTACCAAACGCGCTTTGTATTTGTCGATCTCGCCCGCTGCGTTCTTTTTGATTTTGAAAACCCATTTGCAGCTTACGACGTTCACATCCTTTGGACGTTCGACCACGTTCCACGTATGCGCATCGGCCAGGCTCTTCAACTCGGCTTGGATTGCGTCGTCCCATTTGGCCCAATCCGGACGCGTTTTAGCTTCATCGATTGTTGTTGGTTCTAGACCCTCAGCGTCCGCATGTCCAGCCAGCAGCGCAAATACCGCATTTGTGTCATTCAGCTCCCATGCCGTCGAAGCGTGTTCGTTTGAGTCATCTTTCCCACGATCCTCAGCTGCTACATCGACCGCTTGAATCCCTCTGGGTAACAGCGGATCCCCTCCACGTCCATCGTGAGTCCCTTCTCCACTTCGTAGCATCCAAATATACGCTGACTCAGTCCGCAGACGAGGTGAATGACGTATTCCAACGGGCGGGTTTTCGAAGTTGGGACCAAGGTGATCGGGCGGTTTGAGCTTATCGGATGGTGGGCTTTTGGTCACGGTAACCATTGGGATTGGAGCAGGTGCGTTCACGGGTTTGATGGGTTTGAGCTGATCGCCGTTTTCTGTAGTGATGCTCTCCCCCTCGAGTCGGCTAGAGACCATATCGTCATCCTTTTGGAAGGTGACGTTGCGCTCAACGACAACGGCTTTTCGCGCGGGCAAGTAAATTCGGTGCGCTGTTGATTCTGAATCATAACCGACCCAGTAACCATCTTTAGCGCGGTCATCCAGCTTCGACCCGGTGCGATCTAAAATCCAGCACTTGGCGCCCCAAACTGGCAAATCCCCGAGGTGAGGCTTCTTTCCATATAACATCTCGTATGGAGTTTTGCCATCTAACGCTCGAGTAGCTGACCTATTTTTCACCCAGACGACGTGCAAGAGAGCCTCTCCCCATAACGTTTTCGGCAATCCGCTCGCATGTAAGATAGTGCGCACGCGTTCGACAAGAGTTCGGTTAAGCCGTTCCGCTACGCCGTTATGTTCGGGCGTATCATGTGTGGTGAGTTTCCGTTCCGTCCCGTTGCGTTTCAAGTGACGAGAAAATTCGTCGGACAGATACTCCCCCCCACGATCGGAACGAAGGCGCTTGATAGGTGCGCCGTGTTGAGTTTTCAACCAGGATTCGAACTCCAGGTAAGCTGAGAACGCATCGGATTTCGCGTACGTTAGATTGACGCGAGTATAGCGAGTGTGGTCGTCAGTGAACGAGCAGTAATAACTGCGCTTTCCAGGCGTTTGGACAGGAGATGGTCCCCAGACATCGGTATGTATTTCATCACCGAGTTTCGCGGAACGACTAGGTTCACGAACGTTCCCGATAGGTTTTCGGACCGCTTTTCCATACTCACAAGCCGCGCACTGTCCCATGTCACTGTGGTTTGGATGCAGTGCGACTCCACTGATCATCCCCTTTGCTAGCATGTCACGGATCGTAGTGACGCTGATGTGGGACAGGCGAGCATGGAGCTCCGCCATAGTAAGTTGCTCGTCCCCTTTTGCCGTTGCGACGGTCGGAATTGGGTAGGTATGCTGGGTTTTGTAAAGGCCGTTCGCGACACTAACTTCCCCTAGAAGCTGATGCTGCGCGTCGAAGATTTGGCAGGTTTCTCCATCGAAGACAGCTCGACAACCGGCGCTAGTAAGACGACTGATCGATACGAGGGTTACGCGCATGCTCGGCGCATACAGTACGTCTTTCAAGAGGATACGAGACCGGGTGTCCCCATTTGGGAGGTAGATGGGTAAGTCTCCTCGTCCGATGGCGTTAAACGTTCCATTGTCCGCTCCTCTGATTGGTTTTGGCGGTATAGATACGAAATTGAGAAACCGCTCTCGGGAAGGGGATAGATGCTGTGACGCGCCGCTGTCATAAAGTTCAGGGATGCCCGTTGTGTCTGTACGAGCCAGGTAGGAATCCGCAGGTGAATCCATCAAGGCCAACCATGCGCAATCCGGTTCATCTGCGATATGCGCTGAGCTACAAGCCTTCGAGTCCTTCGAGTCTTTGGACTTCTTTCCACGCGATTTCCATCCTTTAGGCGCCTGTCCAGCTTTTCCGCCTCCTTCTTCCCAGCAATCGCAACTTTTGTGTCCCGACCAACCGCAGTTGTGGCAGGTACCGTTAAACCTGACCTTCTTCCGCTGACCTTTCCCGTTCCTAGACGCATCTGCTCCGAAAGCTGCATCTTCGGGCGCTGCTTTCCCTTTGGACTTTCCGCCGTCCTGCAGAGTAATCCGATTGTACTCTTCAATTACGATATCCATCAGTTCGTCTGGGCTGATGGTTTTCTTCTGCAGACGCATCGTGGCTGAAAGTGAGGCTAATCCGGGATTATAGGAACGCGGAAGTGACGCATATACGATGTTAAAAAGGTCGTCGTCCGATACTGGACGTCCGATAGAAGCCAGCTCCTCGCGCAAGACGATAATCTTGTCTATATGCGCGCGTGCATCTCCTCCTTCCTTCAGTTTGAGTTCGCCTAACTGTCGTCGCAGTTCTGCTCCAACCACGACGGAACGCTGCTCGAAGAGAGCGCTGAGCGTGTCGAAATATTCGTACGCGCTTTTCTTGTTGGCGAGACGGATGAAGAGAGAGTTGGGAAGGGTGTTGGCAATGATATGTCGGACCTTTGCATCTTTCTCGACCCAGGTAGGTAGGGTTTTCGCATATTCTGCAACTGCTTTAACTTCGTCAGGAGTTGTCGCCGTCCATCCGGCCGATTTCCCAGCCGCCGGATCTATGGGTTTTGTCATCGTGCCATCAAGGTACCCGCTAAGTCCTTGACTGGCCACAACGACCTGGAGTCGGACCTTCCAAGTGGTCCACTCCTTACCGGACGCGTCAAGCTTGGGTAGCTTAACCTCCTCGGACGTAGTGCTAGTCATTTCGATGAATATATGCGCTTTTCTCCGCTTGTGTTTCTCCTTGATCAGAGCGCGGGGCTCATAACCTGTAGAAGTACACTCAGTACTGGACGGAGTCCGAGACTAGTGTATTGCACACCTGTAGAAGTACACTACATGGTGTAAGTCTATGAACGAACATAAGTAGACGGGATCTCACCTCAGTACTGGACGGAGTCCGAGACTGAGATGTAGATCCGCGTCGGAACAGAATATATCTATCGTGATTATGTAATACGGACGTGACCGATCTGTTTGCAATGAGTCCATACGAAATAAAACAACAAATGCCACAACTTTGAATGGCTAATACAGGGCTGACTGGCAGCTGCTACCAGGTTTCAGATTACCTCATTGAAAATCCATCCAGTAGTCTTGCATCTTGTGCTAGCAGATGTGGTGGCTTTCAAGTTTGTGGTCTCTAATTGGGCTCATAATCAAGTGAAATTTGAGACAGAGTAATGTAGTTGTTACAGTACCAAGATAGTGAACTTTGTACAGTGTAAAACAATTGGGTGTCCAACAGTGCTGTGGATGTTATTGTATGGAAAGGGTTTGGAGATGTCCAGCAGCTCATCATGCCAAGCCATGGAACTTCCATTTCTTGGTCTATAACTCACTGGTTGGACTTAGACTCAGGAATAAGCAGTTGGGAAGAGCAGTCTATAGATATTTATTTGCATTCATTAAATCTAATCCAGCATTAGATCCAAAATACAGTTTTAACACTTCAGTGTCCTCATCCAAGCTAGCGACCTCAGCATCTGATTCCCCATTACCATGATTAGAATGTATGTCTTCAATATTTTTCCAGCCATCTTTCATATCAGAACTGGGTATTTGATCTTCAAGGACATCCTTATGAAATGAAGATGTGAGACCAGAACTTGTGGCACCAGCAGGTTGACCATGGAGTCATTAGTTGACTGCAGGGAGAGGTTTTTCAATGTTGGTGGGCTTAGTGTAAGCATATGAGTGTTCAATACCTATACCCCAATAATAGCATAAGAGCATGTTACAATCAACAAACCTACCATGACTGTAACCAATATAATGAGTATATCAGCCACTTACAAGTTGATGACCAGAAGGCAAACCTATTGACATAATACTGCTTTGAATCATGTGCATCTCAGGATGCTCTTGATATAGGCTGACAATCAGAGTGCAGCTTGCCCTTCAAGAAGTCAGGAATGGGACTTCTCAAGACATCAGATAGATTAACAAAACCAAAGGCATCATCTCTGTACATGGGAACAAAGTGCAAAATATCCAGCCCACAGGCATCCTGCTCTTTGGGGCTTGTGATCACTTCAAACCAGTGAATCCAAAGGAACTCAAGGCAATGAGGCTGGTAATTCATCAGCCCTGGGCCATTATAAATGATGTTTGCATGGAAGATACCAAGAACCCTTGCATAGCAGAACAAATGCTCATTGGAGTTGGAGATATTAGCAAGTAGCATAATGTCCTGATGGTCTGTGTTTGGATTAATAGAGTCCCATGCTCTGTGAATGTCATAAGTGATATAGTTGAGCTGCATCAAATGATGTTGGTAGATCCAATTGTTTTTAAACAAAATCTGAGTGTGCAAGATAAGCTCCAAATCCAGACTCAGAACATCTACATCCAAAGGTGCAGTAGTGGGGGATCCAGTGCTGTTGTCTAAGCCCATGTCAATTACATGTAGTTGCCTGATTCGAGAAAAAAGGTGCCTTCTTAGCTTCAGCACGAAATCCTACAATTTACATTATATGCAAGAGCTACCATATGGGTGGTAGGAAACTGACCTTTGCCACTGGATCCTCTGAATGGAGCCAGGTAAAAGCACTGAGATCTTGGGGTAATGGTGTGACTTCCTGATGACATGGTGTTCTTCAGGTGCCTTGGGCAGTCTTTCGCATGGGATATTAGACAAAGGTATGCAGGCATGGATTTGATGCATGCATGCTTGATGTCATTCAATCTGAGTTAGCTGTCATATATATGTCTTTCAACTCATCCATGTAAATCTCAACTTTCTAGTGTGATGCTCAAGCTCTCCCTATATACAGTCAATGGGTAATCAAAGAAATAAATACCAGTTTAAGAAACAACTTACTGGCTGGGTTGAGTATGAGTCCATGGTGCCATATCACCATCTCCATATAATTGCCAAGCACATGCAGCTTGTAGGTCTGAAGGTTAAAAGTTTTGATATTGTACATGCATGTGGGTAGTATTTTTTCTTTGGATTGGCCTAAATTTTTTCACTCCAAGTTGAACCTTGCATTGGTAGCATCCCTTAGCTTCTTGCTTGAGTTTCTTTATAAAAAAGGAGGTGTAGGTTTTGACTGGAAGGAGCAAAGTAAAGCCCTGAGAGTGACCATCATGCTGTTTATGACCTAAAGTGTCTCATCCATATGTATCCAGAGTTTTGCCAGACCATGCCAAGTAGCAAGCTGGAAAAGGAGCCAGAGCACATTATAGTTGTGTGGCTTGGGCAAAAGCCCATTAAAAACAAGGATTGCACACTGAAATACAAATAAGCAAAGCTTTGAGCAAAGAGAACAATGCCAAACCTGGAGAAGGTCTTCAAAATCTCTTGCTGCCATTTTCTTCATCTCTGAAGAGTTCTGGGGAAAATGCCAAATAGTGTTGCAACCAAAGCTAGATACTTGACAATAGCTGTACCTAACCATAAGGAAGATTTAGATTCAATAAAGCAGGAAATCTTACTGCCAGTCAAGCTTGCTGAGCATATTTCCTTTCAAGGTATTGGGGATTCAAAGGAAATGCATGAAAATTGCCCTCTAGACTTCAAGTTCAAACTTGTAAAGCAGATTGACAACCAAAGTGTGGAAAATGTTGAAGCCCATCACATGAAGTTTCTCACAGAAGGCATTCTACAAATTTGTGGGAAAGTAACATGATCATGAAACAAACTGAAACTGAACATACTGATGTGGGGACCAGTAACTCATCTTTGAGGAGTGCCTCAACTTTGCATTGTTGACAGCATAATTCTGCTCATAGATCAGGTTTCAGGCAGCCCAAACTTTTTCCTGTCCTTTTAAAGTAATGGTACAGATGGGGGACTTTCACTGAAGAATGTCATGCTTCAGGTCTAAATCCTCTGCTTGCAAGAGTGGGATTGAGCAGTGAGGACAAGGACATCTTCCTATATTTCAGATGGATGCTAATAAGATTCTATTTGAAACAATCAGTGAGGTATGTTTAGATCAAACTTCTGTAAATGCTTCTCTGGGTAGTCTGCAGAATAAGTGAAAATATGGGGATAGAAGCATTGGATTATGCCATCACAGCACTTGATGACCATCCCATGCTGATAAACATGTAGGAACTCATTGTTGAGTAGCACTTTCCACTGTTTGTGAAAAGCCTCTCTATGACAATGGGTGAAAAATGAATCACTTGGCACTTTGCCCCCAGAGAACTAGGTAGCAAAGTCCTTGAAGTTGTCTGGCAGCTTTGTGAAGGACACTCTATTAGGTACAATTGCCAAGGAGGTGAATACTAGTACCCACCATTTGAAAGTACATGGTGTGGCAGCAAAGGTTACAAGAAGGTTGGCATGTCAATATTTTGACTTGTTACCAAAATACAGATACAGCAGCCACAATTTTGCATGTCCAAATGAGGTGAGGTGAGTGGAGTCAGACCATGACATTATCCCAGCAACTACCTGGGAAAGGTCACATCCAGGTTCTGGTGGTGACCCTTGCAGTTGTTGGTGGGTCTCAATAAATGCTTGGGAAGTGTAAAGCTCTCTATAGACTTGCATGTCATGCTCTTTATGCAGTGGATGCCAATGAAGTTTGTAGGGTTCATAATAAAACTGAAATGTGTGCAATGCATTAGAAATCCTTTTGTGGATGATAGATGTCAATGAGCAATAGTAGATATTGTAGATGTTGTTGACTTTGGGTCCCAGGTCCTCAAAATGACTGTGAAAAGATATAGAAATTAGTACTGTTGTGCATCTCCATCCATCATCTTCATCCAACCAATTATCTGTCTAGTTCATCATCAAATTAATTTCAATCCAATGTCTTATCCATAGCCTGCCAGTTTGTCTTTACAACCTGTTTTGGATGAAAGTCTTCACTACCAACAATACCAAGGAGCTCTCAGAAACTCTTCTTCAACTTCTGTGCCCCTTGATTCCAGCACCAGTCTCCTAGGCACATTGAGTTCTCATTTGGATACAGATAGAAAGAATTCTCTAATATAATGGAACATTGCTCTTTTGGAGTATTTTTGTCTACACATTCATTGGCAATTGAGAATGGATTGTTAGGGTTATGGATGGGATCAATTCAGTATGGTAGACTTGATATATGCTAAATTTGTTCTTCTGTGTTTTGAACATGCAGCAAATCAGTAATGGAATCGAATTGACCAATCCATTCATTATGGAGGTTGAGGAAGAACTGGTCTGGGAGCTGGAAGCAGGTACAGCCAAGGGCATAGAAATGAAAGCAGGTTTGGGCATAGACATCTCCTGCATGGTGCTGCTAACACTTGGGGGTAAGGGCATCAGAGGATCTGGTAACATGTCTCTGAAATGGAGGGGTAGGCACTGGTTGTGCCAGCATGGGCAATGTTGAGCAATGGACACTCCATCTTCTCCCTCAATGCTCCCAGCCACAGGCTGTGGCAGGTCCTGCCAATGTACAACATGCCAGAGCCTATCAGACATTGGTAGGTCTTAAGCATAAAAAAACAAACCTAAAGTAAGCTAGAATCTGCATCTGCTCTATTCACCTTCAAATTGGGCAAGGACCCAACATCTGGCCCTGGATCATCCATGTCCAGCACCACCTAAGACCCAGCTTCTTGGCTACAAGCCTTTTTCCACCAATAGAGTTCCTTGGCATTAGTTAGCACATCTAAGAGGTACTTTTTCCCCTTGCAATAATTTTTCTTGTGCCTCTTGAAGGTGCCTTGGTCACTGAAGGAGCAACCACAAACACAAACCTGGAGCAAGGAATTTGACATATCTGCCAGATGAGAGACTTGGAATGAAGTATCAAGTCTAAGTCACCAGATGCTGGTGTAATACCACAAACCACCAGTACAATTTCAGGTCCCTGTACTCACATGCTTTGAAGGCACAAATGGATGTAGCAAAATGAAGAAGCAGACTTGGAGACTGAGCCAATCAATTAGTAGTGATTCATAAGATCATATACATTGCACTTCCACAAAACATTGAGCCCAGTCACCACAAGCAAATATTGTATGATTGTAGCAAATAAATAGCATCATGAAGCCTACAAGTCAAATTGACATATTCTGGATAATAACATAAGCTCAACAAACGCAAAGAGGATGTTCTGGAAATGGAGCATGCCTTGGATGTGAAAGAAGTTAATGCAACAGGTACATGGAGATCAGGGCAGCATAAGTTTAAATGAAGAGGCTGTCTGTCAAAATGTAAAGTGTCACTAATGCATGCCAAAGGTTCATGATTGCTTTAAATTTTGAAATAAGTGTTTATTATGCATTGCATGAAATACAAGAAAATGCTCTAACCCATGTGGCCTATTGTTGGATTCTGTATAATATGCTTGTATTACATAATCTGGTGGTTATCTTTGCTTATGTATGTCTGTCACACCTTAGTGAACTACTATATTACTGAGGTGAGCCACTTATTATTCTAGTTGTCCATAGCCCTACTTACAGCTCCTGTAAACTCTAACAGGTAGCTACTACAATATTAGTGAACTACTATATCACTGAGACTCTAACACCTACAACTCCAGCAACATCAGATCAAAGTGAATATTAGAGACAGTGTCAAAGTGTCTACCAGTTGCTGACATAGGATCATCCATAATACAGTGGTCATTAAGAATCTATTTCAAATGTATAATACCATATGCCTCAAGCAACATAGCTTCAGACTCTTCACAGTTTACCTGCACCTCAGCTAGTGAGAGCACCACTTTTTTCTTCCTAAAAAGAGCACAAATGTACTATTCCAGTACCTTGCTTGCAGGCTTTCATTGGGCTAAGTTCACAGGTCCCACTTGCATTCTCAGTCAGTATTATATTTAGTATGAAAGTAAATCATCTGGCAAGACCTCTTCATTAGCTGAGCTGTGTATACTGCAGCCCAACAGATGTGAATGTCCCTACTTGTTGCATCTTCACTAACTGGAGAAGGTCATTCCATGCAGCTCTTCATTTGTATTACTAATAGTTTCTGATTGGATGATTGGTGACTTAGCAAGGTGATATGTTTTCTTGTCACCTTCCTAATTCTGTTTAATTGTTCCATGAAGCTGTTCACTGTCTTCAAAAGGCCCTGGATAGCCCTCAAACTGCAACTGAGATCCATGGTCACTGTCCAATTTTTAAACATGGTGACCATGACTCTTTTCTTCAGACCCCTTGATAAATCTGCTCACTTTGTTTAATGCACCCACAAATATTAAAAGCAGCATGATGGATGCCATTTGGAATTTTGGTGACAGTATGTGTTATCTATACTCTTGCATCTCTTTGATGTTGATTGACAACATTTCAGGCCCACCTCTTGCTCTTGCAGGTGCTGAGATTGGGCCCCTAACAGGCTTGAATGCATCTGGTGAGTACAATCCAGAGCTAGTTGCTAACCTCTAGGGAAAGACATGGGTATTGGTTATTCACCATGGGTTGTGGGTATGGATACTTATGGGTATGAATAAGGGTTGGGACCAGGGTATCCATAACCTAGGGTACCCATATCCACAACCCATGATCAGTACCCACAAGTAGCTGTGGCCCTTAAAATCTTTACTGAACAGTAACTTTACTCAATGGTTGGAAACAAGCTGAGCTCACCTATTTGGTAATAAGTATTGCATGTAATTAGTACTAATGTAGGTAGCTCTATGGTAATGATACTACTCATCTCAGTGGTTGTAGGCTTCACCTTGAGTTGTCCTCAGTGATGTGGCAGGTTCAGATGGTTTGTGAGTCATCTGTGGTTGATGGGAGATGGAATGGATGGCCCAAGTACATGGTTTGTTGACTACCTGCACCACCTGTGCTAACTTGCCTTGTATCCAGCTAGCAGTTGCATTTTGAGTTATTTCAACTTGCAGCATGCACCACTTATTGTGCCATCCATCCAGCACTATCTCCCATCATATCTGGCACCATCACCAACATTTTCATGCTTCCAAACACACTTGACATCACTCATCACCTTCTGCTCACCCTCCAGCCCTCCTGGCCCTCTATCTCAACATAGTGCATTCATCTTAGCTATGCACTTGTTCTTCTCACTTTCATGGTATGTCCTGTCATGCCCAATGCCTTTGACCACCTTTTCATGGTTCCAGTCACCCTCAACATCTCTCAACCCCCCCTATTCACATAGCACATTTGTCTCATTGATGTGCTCATTCCTGACACCTCTAGGGCATTCCTGGTTGTCATAGAGCTCATCTGATGCAGTCATCTCACTGCTGAGCTTCAAATTGTCTGTAGTACATATGAATCCATGGGTAAACCCACAGGTTTAGGTACCCATGGGTCCATGGATATGGGTAAGATGTGGATGTGGGTACAGGTTGGTGCTCTGATACCCATGGGTTTACCCATGTCTTTCCCTACTATGAAACAACTCACTGGCCTGCATTAGCCTCCTCTGCAGCTAATGTCCAGGGTTCAAAGGCAATGACTTGGATGCACAAGATTAGAAAGATGCACTTTGGAGCCAACTCGAAATCATCACCAACTGTTATGGAATTTGTTGACATTCATGATATTCCCTATATTTTCCTCTTTCTGGATGAACCATCACACATTTCCCTCATGGACTTTCTTGCCTTCCCAGATCAATTTTGCAATATTTCCTCTTTTGTTTCCAATGCCTCATTCCCTTAGATGGAACTCTGTTTCTATTTCTTTCCATTTCCAATCCTGCACCAGTTGATCAGACTG
>JBBPMO010000959.1:0-14085 GCA_038090315.1 Xanthoconium stramineum
GTCCGGTTTTGGACGTCCCCCTTCCATTTTAGATCTGGTCTAGGTCCGGTCTTTCCAAAAATAGCAAAAAAACCAGACTAGACCAGACTTTCAAACACTACTCAAAACCAGCATGGATCTGCTGTGTATCTGCATCCTTATACACCTGTGTACCAACTGGCAATTCAGTTGCCTATACCACCAGTGTCTATGTCTGGAAGTGCTCCCATGAAAGCAGAATATGGCATGACTGGTTGACAAGACATAGTTTGTGCATTCTGTGGGACCAGGTCATTATGCATTCCAGTGTGAGATTTGCAAGCAATACCTTGCTGCAAACTGTGTGATCTACAGCATGGATAGAAGGTTATACCTCTGGGTGGTTGGCAGATTCCTCATATACCTGGTTGTAAATGCATCCAAGCTTGCATAAATCAGGTTGAGGCAGAGAATGCTGCTGCATCTCAGGCCATTGTTGCTGTATCAACAAGCATTTTTCAAGAATCTGCTGAACAAAGTGCTTTGGATCTTCTGCCACATACACCAGTCAGAATCCTATCCATTGCAGAACCAGCAAATGCTACCTATAAAGTCTCTCCTTCTGTGGAAATGTCTAACCCAGACTTTCAGCCTTACCTTGTGAAAGCTTGGGCTGCCTACCAAGCTGCCAAGCATTTGAACAACAATCCACCCAAGGGCATCATGATGCCTAAAGTATCATGGGTCAACTGGATTCAATCCACCTTCAACAAGTATGTGTCATATTCCATATGATCAACCAAGTTAACTCCAGCATTCTGGTCCACTTCCAACCCCTTTAGAAACCAACTCCTGCATGTTCTTGCCCAGGACTCACTTCCAGACCTCCAGACATGTATTAGGATTCCCTCTCATCATCCTCCATTTTGGTTACCCCCTTTTGTCCTAAGGTTTAGTAGCATTCTTGTCACTAATTCTATAAACCTGCACCACAGTTCTACATTCCAGACAGCCAATGCACAGCCTTAGCATTTTACATTTGTTCCTATTATTCAGCTCCATTTCTCCATTACCAATCCTGTACACCTCTGTAGTATAAGTACTATACCTCTAAGCCCTGTATTCTCTTCAGTTCAAATATCAACTAAGATTTCACTCCTCTCTGATTCTCTGCTAGAGTCCCTGACTCTCCTCTGAACACTACTCAACTTCATTACTGTGTGACATTAAGTCTTACCTCTGAATTATCTCTGCATTCTGAAATCCAGGACAAAGACTTGACAAGGGTGCAGCACTCCTCTCTGAGTTGCTGAAGCCAAGTCTTGTCTGACACTAATCTTTGGATGTTCCAGAGATAGTTCTGGAGTTGAGCCAGTCTTAACAGTATGCTTTCTCTTGCAGTGTCTAATGCTAGCATTTGTTCTTCCAATACCATCCAACAACAATCTAGAGATTCTCCAACTGAGAGTGCATCAGGGTGGATATCTGAACCCCCTAGTGTTGTGGTACCTATCTGGGACCTCATCACCACTGCATCCAACTTTCAGAAGCAATTTTGTGACATTGCTGCAGTGAGATGTACCTCTCCTCCAATTGATATGGTTCAATCTAGTGGTGACCCTAACATCACTCAATCCTTTAATTGTTTCATAAGCACTATATTACTGACAAACACTTGGGTAGCAATCAAACATTGACCCCATGTATTAAGAATTCTGAGAAAACCTTTTGTTTTTCAATGGTGCCCTCAGATCTGGGGGATGACATGTTAGAATCCTTGCCTTCACCAGGTGATTCATTATTTACTGCATGTTATGCACTTCATCAACCAACAATTTCATCTTTGCCTTTTGAATCTTCTTACTCACAAAAGCAATCCAGTTTACAATCTGCTTCTGCTTCTGTCTTTCCATTATGTTTCACCACTGACCAACTGACCTCATCTGTTTTACCTTGTGTTCTGGATTGCACTTTGCTTTCAAATATTCAAACCATTAACCAAGACTTTTTACCATCCCTTGTTTCATTTACTTTCTTACACTCATTCAATCTATTTTTACATTTGATCTGACTTTGCTTTCTTTGTCCTTTATTAACCAACTGGTGGATCCAAAGGTCTTCTCCATTCTAGATAACAGCCTGAGGAAGTACCAAGTTATTAGACATCTTTCACATAATCTGCCCTCCAGTTTGGAAGCATTAACTACTAACAATTATCTCATGAACCCTTACATCACCCACCAAAGTCCCCCATGTTCCCTTCCTTGGCTTGTGGATTTATCCCAATCCAGGAGGTTTAGATTAAAACCTCCTCTCAAGGATTTCTGCATCATATGATACATTATCTATTTTATCCTGGCCTTTGTCCAGTGAACCTCTGTTTCACCCTGGGATTAGGCCAGCGATCTCATTCTCAATCTGTTCCATCCTGGTTTTTGTCCAGTGTTCTCTGTCTCTCAAATCAAACTAAAAACAAAACAAAGAATTTACAATGCTACCAAAAGAACAAACCATCATCTACATCTCCTGCTCAATTGTATCCACTCTATCCTTTCTTTGAACAAAACAAAACCAAAAGCCTTTTTGTGTCTTGATTCTTACCTACTACCTTCAGACTTCATTCCTATGCAGAGACACCACACCTATTGGTTACATCATACAATCTGCTGATGATCCATCAGACTTAGGTACAATCTGAGGCAAAGAACCATCTATCTTCCTCATTTTAACACCTAAACATTTGCTTTTTTTGTGTTTTTGGACTCATGCTGATTATTCCTTATGTCATGTACAGACTCCAGTAATTCCAATTGAAAATGAACTGGACTGGACTCAAATGGCCACCTGTGGATTTACTCAGATTCACTTGGAAAGACTTGGATACCATTGGATTATTTTATATATAGGTTACAGGAGGCAAGCTACATTACATGTCAGCTAAGCCCTCCTTCATCTCTGCCAACTTTTCCAGCATCCCTGCAACCTCTGACTCCATTCCTCACATCTGCCCAGGGTTTGAGTGGACATTCCTCATTGCCTGCATCCTTTCCACTGTGTTGTGCATAGTTGACTTGAGCACTGCAACTTGTGACCACATGACAGGCTTGCCTGATATGCCCAAGTGGATGGACATGCTGATGTTGCACTTTCCATGCATCCTGCTGGGACCTGGTTCTTCATCACCCAAGATTTTGATCATCTCATGGGTGGCCATCTTCTTGTGGATCTTGGATGCCAGTCTCACTGATGACTCACCAGCATGCATCAACCTCAATCTGCCAACCACATACCTGGAGCCTTGCCCTTCTCCTCTCCTGTGCCACCCTTTAGTGTTTAAAAGTCCGGTCTAGTCCGGTTTTTTTTGCTATTTTTGGAAAGACCGGACCTAGACCGGACCTAAAATGGAAGGGGAACATCCAAAACCGGACTGGACTGATCAAAACTGGTCCTAAACGGTCTTTTAAAGATCGGTCTTTATATGGGTGATGACATCATAATCAGACTTAGGGTTGGCGGAGGGGGTTATAGTACCGACCCTTGGTTACATTTAGAGCGTTTGATCATGTGATTTGGCCCAGAAATGACGGAGATATCCACATTTCCGGGTGACATGTTGAATATTCTCTTGTCAAGCTGAATTTACATAAATAAATTCCAAATAAATATGATAAAATAGTCCCAATATGGTAGTTAATATGTATATAATCAGTCCTAAAAAAGACTGGTTTAAACCAGTTTTTTTTGGTCTTTTTGATTTTTCCAAAATGAAAAGACCAAGACCAAGACTGCAAAAGAGCAACAAACAGTCTTTTTTGGTCTTGGTCTTGTTTGGTCTTAGTCCAGTTTGGTTGCAGTCTTTTGCCAGTTCTAGGACTGGACTTTCAAACACTACCACCCTTCCCCCTGCATCTGCTGGATTTGTTGCACTTGCCTTTTGACTTTTGGCACAGGTTGCACATGTGGTTCAGTAGCTCTGTGCATACCTTGTTCAGGCTCACACATCTTTCACATCGGGGCTTGAGCTCAACTTCCTTGTTGCTCTCTCTAAAGGGCCTATCTTGCCTAAGCATTCTCCTTCTCTCTATCTTCTCTTCTTGAATTCCTAGGGTTGAACATTTCATACCCTTTTAATTCCTTACTACTGACCACCTTGAACCCCCCTATCCCAGGACTTAGGAGCTACTTTACTTTACACTGCCCAAGCCTGGAAAGTATGGGGGCCAAGATGACCTGGAAAATTTCAATGAGTGGCTAAGCCACCTGTTAAAGTACTATTGTACTTTCAAGGTTACCAGACCCAATTGTAATGAAGATTGGGTATTGTATACCAGAGTATACCTGGAGGGATTAGCCTCCCAATGGTATGACCAATGTTAACATTTCATTTATTATTATTGCACATCACACTCATCTCACACACCCACATCACATCACATGCTTATATAACTATAGCATTATCTTTTCCGGTTCTTTTTCTATCTCTCCTCAGCATTCTATCACCATCTGTAACAATCACTGAGGTACATCTTGTTCTCACACACTTTGTATTGCATGTAACTAAGTCAGTATACCTAGCATCATGTTGGCTAGGTAATTTAGTGTTCTATCACCATCTGTGACAATCACTGTGCATCACATCAGCTAGCTCATACAACCAAGAGGTTGATTCACTGGACCAACAAGTCCAGGATTGGATGTTTGAAGCCATCATCTGTGGATTATTCCAATGATTCATATACAAAGTTCAGCCCAGAACACAGCAGATCAGTACAACCACACAAGGTTCTCCCATGAAAAGGGGGCCCTTGCCTATTACAACAACTAGAACCATCATGTGCATAGGATGGTACAACAACCAGACAATTATTCATTCAGGAGGAAATTCTTCTGTGGGTTACTCCACTTGACCATAAAGAGCATCTTTGAAGCTTATGGAATCTCTGCCAAACACTTGACAATTGAGGAAATCCTTGAAGAGGTTTGATGCATGGAGACTGCCCAAAAGACAATCAATATGTATATGAGGTCAAGCCACACTGGCTCAGGAGGGAAGCCTTTCCAGAGATGAAGTGGTTTGAAACCACATGAAAAAAAGAAAAGCAAAAGTTCCTTCAAAGTATGTCAAAAAAGGGTATATGATCTATTGCCAAAAGGTGAGATTTTCCAATAAAAGAGAAAGAAAAGGTAGGACAATCCACCAGACTAAGGGCCATTAGATCCAAGCCTATGACAAGGAAACATAACCCTGGAAGTTCCTTCCAGGGATAACATACTACAGGTGTGGCAAACAAGGCCATGTGGCTGACTAATGTAACCAATCTTGCAAGGGTGGCTGGAAAGGCCCAGCAAAGCCTCACCTCTTTACAGCTGAAGTGCAAGAAGAAGGGCAGTCTCAGTCCAATAATATGGAAGATTTGGCAGAAAACACCAATAAAGAAGTGGTGAATGAGACACCACAGAATAACAAGAAAATCTGGAAGAGGTTGAAGAGGACCTTGAAAATGTCAAGAATAAACAATTCAACTATTACAAGGAATATTCTGAGGTAGAAGACAATGATAAGCCAGTTGCCTTCTATAATGCCATGTGCCATGAAGAGAAATCTTCACAGGATGAGAATATTGTCCAATGTGCTATGATACATGAGGATGAACTTCCAAAACTCAAAGGATTGCAATATTACAACCCTTCAACAAAAATGGCAGTGGTCATGCCAATATGGTGCAATGCACCAAGAGTACTATGAGGAGTGCAATCACTGTGTACAACATGTAGGACTAGACCTATGACAGGAAAATCTATCTCTCAAGAGAGCAATTGAATTCCCAGAATGCTTTGTGAACAAGGGATTTGAAAGGGGTGTCAACTATGGAACAAGGACATGCCAGAAGCCAGTCACTTAGCAAATGAATGTCTGCATGCAGCTTGCCATTTAATGGTGCACCACCTGAGAATCACAGAGAAAGAGGGACTTGGTCACCTAGTGAAGACTATGGCAGTCCATTCTGCTCTAAAAGGAACAAGTGATCACAATGATGAATTAGAAGAGAGAGTAAAATCTCTCATTCAGAACCTTAGGGACTAAAGGGAGCAATATGCAGCACTCCAGATTGACCAATATGAGGTTGCACTTGACACCTGACTGGGAACTGTCTTGGTGAATTGGAAGGGGCAAATAGAAAGCTGCTCCAAACCCAAACACCCAGGCAAACTGAGTGCATTCAGATCTGATGTTGCAATAGAATCAGAGGAACAATCCTCCCATGAGGGTATGGAAACTCTCAAGTGGACTTGGTCTCCATTGTATAGTCCTATCCATAAAGGCAATTCATGCCTGGATTGCAACACTTAGATAGACTATGTATTTAAGCATGCAATCAATGGAGTTCCATCATTATCTGTTGCCCAACAATATATGCAACAAGTTGCAAGATGCAAATATGACCACAGCTGGGACAACTGTGACAAGGCACAGATGGAAGGACATGGGCTACAAATTGGCTGTGTCCATAGTGCATTGCAAATGTTGGCTACCTGCATAGTAAGAACTACTAGGGCAATTTATCCAACAGGCATCTAAGAATGCCAGTGATTACATCCATCTAATGAACCACCATGAGTTCTTATCAGAGCTCTAGGAAGGCACAATAAGGGAACTTATCAATATTGATAGTATCCTGCTCTCTAGTCTATCCAGGAGCAAAATAGTCATGTACAATGAAGATGTAGTGGTATCTACACCACATGAATTAATAACCATCAACTATCACAATCTGGCAGATTGACTGAATGTACAGATGGCCATGATTCAAGTAAAAGGGAAAAGTGAGAAACCCAATAGATCTTGAACTTTCTGGGATGCAATGCATACAAAATATACAACCAATAAAGCTGTGAAGGGCACTTGCCCTTGGATTGCTCCAGAAATGCACAAATGTGTGACCATCAAGATGAAGGTCAACAGATGTAAAGTGTACATCATGATTGATATCAGAAGTACCAGTTGTTTTGTGAGCCCTGCATTTGCAATGGTCACTGGGATGAAAGTATTCCCATTGGAGCAACAGCTCACATTACACTTAGGCTGCATAGGCAGCTGGTTAAAAATCACTCATGGTGGTATGTATATCCCACATCAAACTTGGAAGTAGAATTTCCAAAATCTACCCTAATGTAGCAAACATTGACCAATATGATTGTATCTTGGAAATTCCATTCCTCTGAGAACAGCAGGCTGTTCTTAATTTTGTAAATCAGAAGATTCAAATTGGTGATAATACAATCACCTTACTTAAGAAAGTAATGTTGGATATTTACTCATGAAATCTGGTACAACTACCTCAAAACTCCAAATGATTTGCAAGCCCTGTGAGATCTAAATGACCCCATGAGGGCTTTAAAGGGGAAGAAGATATGGAGAAATCATCCAAAATGATGGATGAATTGTCAAAGCAGTGCTTAGCTGCAATAAAAATAAAAATGAAAGAAAAACTAACAGAGAAAGAAATTCCCCAATGTAGGAATCAATGGTTCCATGAATTCAAGCATTGACTTGAAGGAATGGTCAATAGACTTCCTCCTTTGTGGGAAGTCAATTATAGAATCCTGCTAATTAAGGAAAGTAAGCATTATGCTTATCATCTTCCTTGTTGCATAGATGTGCTTAGTGTTCTAAAGTCTGGTTATGGACTGGCAAAAAAAACCAGCAACCAAACTGGACTGAACCAGTTGCAACCAAACCACAGTTGTTGGTTCTGGCCAAACATTGGTCAGTTGTGGTCCAGTTGCCTTGGATTTGCACAAATGCAAGAACTGGTCTGCAACTGGTTGCAACTGGTCTTTTGGAGGACCAGTCACCTTAGTAAGTATAGAACAATTTTTATTTATATTAGCTACTACAAGTCTACATAATAAATATTATGTTCTTGTCCTTGTTGTCACTGGATGAGGGCAACATGTTATCATCATTGTCACTGTCACTGTTGTTGTGTTGACATCATCTTCACAATGATGTTGTAGTTGTGGTTGATGTCATTGTGGCATCATCATTGAGGTGTTGTTGTGGTGTCTCAGTGTGTGATGAGGATGAGGATGAGTGCAATGTGCTGTTGTTATATTGTCATTGTTATTATGTTGAGGGGTGAGAGTGAGGAAGACAGATTATTGTTGTCATTGTCATTGAGGAGTGAGGGTGAGGGTGAGGGTGTCACTTCATTGTTGCCATTGTCACATTGTCATCATTGTGGTGAGAGCAAGCAAGAGGGCAAGGATTATGTGGCATCAGCATCATCTTCATTGTCATTGTCATATTGTCAACATGAAGTGGTGAGGGCAGAGGGGGTAACATATTGTATGTTGTCATTGTTGTGTTGTCAACACTGTGTTGAGGGTGAGGGCAAGGTGTCATTGTTGTTGTTGTCAGATTGATGTGAGAGATGGATGGGGAAAGGGAGAGAGAGATGTGTCATCATTGTCATGTTGTTGATGTTGATGTGGGAGAGGGAGGGAATGAGGGTGAGGGTGTTGAGATTGATATTGACATTGTTGCACTGTAGTTTAGTTGTTGTTGTTGTTGTTGTTGCATCAACATTGACATGGGAGATGGCCAGGGAGAGGGAAAGGGAGACATGTTATCATTGTCATGTTGTTGACATCAACATGGGAGAGAAAGGAAGGGAGGGTGAGGGCATTGATGTCAATATTGACATTGTCATGCCATTGTCAAGTTGTTGTTGTTGTTGTTGTTGTTGCATTGACATTGATGTCAAGGAAAATTGAGGGTGAGAGGGTGAGGTTGAGAGCAACACATTGATGTCAATGTCAATGTTGTGCCATTGTTGAGTCAAAGTTGTCATTGTCATTTTTGTGATCTTGTCATGTGGTGGTGAGTTGATGAGTGGTGTTGCCCATTTTGGTAGTCCAACACACTTGGTCTTGCAGTGGGATTGGATCATTGATTGGTCACACAAATGAACTTGTTATCAATATCATGTTGTTGTTGTGCTAGTATGGGGTGGGTGAGACATGTGGTGGTGGTATAGTGGCTGCATCTTCAAGTGTGGCATGTCATCATTAAGGCTTGTAATTATGTAGATCAGATAGAAAATCAAAAGAAAAAGAAACAAAACTTATGGTTCTGGTAAAGACCAGTTGCAACCAGTTGCAGTTGCATGCAGTCATACTGTTTCAGTTGAAGTTGCATAGGATCATAGGGTTGGAAAGACCAGTCCTGGTCTGGTTCCATCCAAAAGGGGCAAAAACACCAGACTGAATCAGACTTTTAACCACTAGATGTGCTAAAACAACAACTGTTGGATAAAATCTGACTGTACATGGACACAAACTGGTGGGTCATGAAGAGTGTCCCACAGGCTGCACTGATGCTATGCATCCCAAAGAAAAGTGGAAAGTTGTGAACAGTCATTGACTGCCACAAAAAGGAACAATAACATGGTCAAGGATGTGATCCTGATCCTGGATCAGGATCAGATCCAAATGGACATTGGAAGAGCAAAATATAGACCTCTCAAATGTGGATGAGCAGATCTGAATTGAACTAAAAGATGTCTGGAAGATGGCCTTTGCTATAACATACACCATGAGCTTTCAGCTGACATCAGTGGCTGTCTGTGAGAAAGCACATTCAAGGAAAAAATAGTGCCAGAGACAAGAGAGACAGGGGTGATTAGACATGGAGTACATCAATGTGAACATCTGGATAATCTGAGATCAACTTTCCATCAACTCACACATTAGTGTGCAATTGAAACACAACCTTATTCCTTCCATTATGCAGGTCAGAGGGATGAGACAAATGGCATTTCAGAGTTCTGCCTGAAGTTCGTTGAACAGAGCCTTGTGGATGTCATGAGGCATGGCTACAATCAACTCATGGGCCTTCAGAAGATATGTAAGCCTTGATGAAAATGGGGGTCAGTGAAGAGTGATTGTGAGCAAAGCATGTAAAAAAAGATTACTTCACCTTCAAGTTTATAAAGGTGTGTCCTTTCCCACTGTGTGTGTAATATACACATGTTCATGAGTGCTGATGCCATGAAATCCCTTTCAATTCACAGTCATATTGAGAATTTCAGTAATTTAGACAGAAAATACCATGTTCACTTTCAGGATATTCATGTTTCATATCATACTGATGATTTTTCTACACTTGGCTGGAATAATTATGAGTATTACTAGCAAGAGCTACAGTGTATGTTTCAAATGGCCTGCCTATGAACTTTGCTGCCAGATTGATTTATTATGTTTGTCTTGTCCAATGAGAGGGTTACTCCCAGCAAGCATGCACCCACAGGGAGCTGGTCCTATCAGTTGACATCAAAACTGATACTATCTGGTGCAACAATAATGTTACCTGCAACTGCCATGCATGATTACCAGACATCCACTTGCTATATACCCAAACAAGGTACTGAACATTGGTGAACATGTGATAAGGACTGAAGTCAATGGAGTTTCCAAATAATGGATTGCTCAAGAGCATCTTGAGGCACTCTACAGTATCCCAATAAAAAAGCTGGCATAAGTTTTGGTTTGATGTAAAACAATATCAATGACATGACATTTCCATGAAGGTGTTTTGGGTAGGATTTCTGTAAAGTTGTGCAGCCTCACAGCAGTCTGGAATGAGAGACCAAGTCCCTTGACCTTATCAAGACCATCAATTTTAGCTCCATTAGGTCCAGAATAAATGGCTTATCAGTGTCAAAGAGAGAAAGTGATCAATATCAGCCATGCTTAGAAAGGAAGTAAGCAGGAATTCTGCCATGTCCCATTTTGGACAGTTGGCAAATGGATAGTAAAAATTCTTGGATTCTTGGATAGCTGTGAATTGGTTTTCATTGAAAGTTTTCATGAATGTTCAGCCATTATGATCAATAACCTTTGCTGCTCCTTCAAAATAGACAGTAGTAAAGGTATCAGAGTCAGTGTTGTCTGATTCAGAACCCAGGCCCATGGCTGCATCTTTGCTGGCCAGGTCTGCAGAGTCTGATTCATTATGAGTGGTTGGGAAAGCTTTATGAGAGAAAACTACTTGAGGAGCATCAACTTTACAGCACTTGAAGTGGCAAAGTAGATCCTGAGGGTCCATGAGCTGAACATTAGGCTGGTTACATTTAGATTGTGGTTGATCAAGATGCCTTTGCATCTGGACTTGGTTGTGAAAAAACTTGCTACATTTAGGGCAGCAAATTTTCAAGTCCAAAAACATCATGATGGTATGGCTCAAGTTACATTTACACTCAGACTATTATTATCCTGAACCACTCTATGGTTTCAAATCCAAAGCACAACCAGGTGCAGTCTTTCAGTGGTGTGCTTATACATCAGCCTGTTCCATCCACTCCAGGCTTTCATTCTATCCATTGGCCTCTGATGCAACTGTCACAAGCCAACTTATTCAATCCAAAAACACTCAATGCTTGCCCTCACCATACAAATGAATACATCCATCTCAACCACCCAAGACTATACAAATATCTCCAAAGAGTTCCAATTCTGATGGTGAATTAGACTTGCAGCATGTCAGTGGCAAAGAGGGTTTCCAGGTAGAGAGATAGGACCTTTCATCCCCCGCCCATGACCACCCCTGACAATGGACATGACATTCCACCTATGAATGAGACTGGGGCAGGCATCTCATCATCTCAGGCCACATTGGTATTCCAGGTGAAATTCTATTCTCAAAAGATTATGATACAATACATCTAAGGAAAAACTCAAGTTATCTACTTGCCAGAAAGAGGCCATGATTCAACTGGAGGCCATACATGCTCAGAGTAAGGTAAAACAAGTGGAATGCCTCCTTGCATTATATATGGCCAAAGAATGTGAAATTCTGGGACAGCTATATTGCCTCCAGGCAGAGCATGTGGTGAAGTAGCTCAATATTGTGGAAGAGGAACTCAGCACCATCTGAGATGCTATACATCAGAGCAGCCTTCAGGTTGTAACCTGGACCCCTTGTTTTTCAAGTTCCCAGTCACAACTGAGTGGCAAGCACAAGGTATCCTACTCTTACCAGTTGTAGCTTGACAAACTTGTATTTTACTTTTCAAATATGTCATACTTATGATTCCTCTCCAACACTGCAACCCAAGCTTAGATTACTTGCATATTAGAGGTCCCATCACCTGAAGCAGCAGCTGTCTGCCATTTAGTCTACATAGAGCATGTGTTATGGGTATCAGACAAAGTACATGTTTGCTTACATTGTTGAATGTGATCTCCTGTCTTCACAGCCCTTACTGTATATTTTCATGCACAATGATGCAGCTTGAGCAGGTGCTGTCCAACGTCAGCTTGACACCTGTTAGTACTTGTCTGCTGGTCATGCAAGCCATGGAGAAGGACTTGATGGTGATAGTGTACCACCAGAATATCTTTGGCTCCACAGTGGGACTCTTACTCAATTTGAACCTCCTCACTGTCAAGAACAGACTGCTTAACATCATCAATCAGCCAAACCATGGTGTATGTCATCTTCCTGGATTATAGTGTGTTCTATTTTTGTTTCTTTGTTTGCATGGGTCTTCCTGACAATGGACAGGGAAGCTATGCCTGCAACACTGCACCTTGAGCAGGTGCTGTACAACATCAGCTCAACACTCAATGGCACTTGTCTGCTGGTTGTGCAAGCCACCTTGATGGTGACAGTGTACCACCAGAATATCTTTGACTCCATGATGGGACTCTTACTTGATTTGAGTTCACTCATTGTTGAGAACAGACTGCTCATGACATTATTAATCAGCTGAACCACAGTGTATGTTGTCTTCTAGGATTTCAAGATGCATGCATGCTGATAGTATGTGGTGGATGTCACTTGGAAGGTGATTGAATTCATGTTCAAGAAAAAGAGGGCACAGAGTTCTGTGTGACACAGGATCTGGAGATAATGCAAGTGCACACAACCTACATTAGTTCTGTGCTATTCTGTTATGGTTGTGAACATTTCAGCACTTCTCATCATTCTTGACATATTCTGATCTGTTCTACTCACCTCCTGGTGTTCTGGCCACTTTTTTCAACTTTGCACATGCTTTGCATCAATGTGCTTATCCAATTTGTTCCTAGAGTATTTCTAGTCACTACTTAATTAGGCAGTAAAGTGAAATTAATTGGGTGCAGTTGAAAGCATAGTAAAAGTGTATGGAAAGTGGACTAAATTGTGTAGAAAGAGTGTAGCAAATAGAGTATAGCAAAGAGTATAGCAAAGGAAGTGTTGCAAAAGTACAGACAAAGTGTCACCCAAGAAAAATGGACCTCAAGTTTCAACATCTCCTGAAGCTCAAAACTAGTAATGTACTATCAAATCCATGATTCTAGAGGTGTATTTAATCACATACTTAAGTGTAATATATGCTGCCAGTCTGGATGTCTGTGCCAGTCTGTATGGTCTATGTGAAAATTAGTGTTTTGCAAATGATGCACAGATAGTAGCTGGGGCAGATTGGCCCCAAATATGCCAGCATACTTACATATCTGAATAAAGCTTGGATATAATGCATTATTTATATGGAAATCAATGAGGAGCTGTGATACTCCATCAAATGATGTGGTATCACACCACTGCTACTGGCAACAGAACTCCAAGTCCCAAACAACTAGACATTGATGGAGAAGTCAAAATTATCCATTAGTTCTGGGATAACCCCCCAATGATGAAGATGACAACAATGAGCCAGTTGATGATACTGTAACCACAATAATAATGATTAGGAAATAGCACAAGTCACCCACAGGTGTCAATAGATTGACCTGCACCCTTATCTAATAGAAATCTATACCTGCACTGGAGATCTGGATTGATGTGAGGGTAGGCAAAGAGTGACCTGCAGACATATTGTTTACCCACAGGTATGAGCAGGTGGAAAGCATGTGCTGGCAAGTGTGCACATACCCCACAGACAGTGAGTCTGTGTGTGTAAACACACTCACATGCATGTGCAAGGAAGTTGGAGAGGTCACCCTCATTGCATTGTAGGGAGAGGGTTTGGTGGAGACCATATGCCAGCAAGCATGCATGCAGGGAGTTGTGGAAGAGAGGGTGAGGGCACATTGAGAGGGTGAGGGTGGGGAGGAGAGGATGCATTGTTATCAGGAAGG
>JBBPMO010000960.1:0-14079 GCA_038090315.1 Xanthoconium stramineum
GTACTTTCCTTCACTGTTCTGCTCACACTACATTTACTAGGGACTTTTTAAGAGCTTGTTTGCAACCATATGATAGCAATTGTGTTGTGTATCATATACCTATTTGAACCAATGGACAGTTGTGTTCCCCGTTCGTGAATGCAAGCCTCTCCCCATCTACAAGCAAGGTTTCCGCCGCCGGCAGGCGGCATTTACGAGTGGTAATAGAGGGGGAAATCTGTGCAAACCGTTGTCATGGATCGGGTGAGGATACTCACGATGTCGGCTCAGAGCGGACGAGCGGAGGAATGCTTTGTTGCACCCCTCATAAATGAAGGGGCAGTGATTGGAGTGCAACTGCTCGTGCAGTTTGCAGTCAAAATGTCGGGAAAATCTCTTACTGCAGCTAGGCCATCTGCACTGGAACGGACGTCCCTCGTTGTACAAACCGAGTAAATGTGAGTTGTCAAGGATAGCATATGATAGAAAGGCAAGAGCCCTGTAAATGTGCGTGTGACGACAGAAAGTACAATAGAGAGGACACGAAGGTGATATTGTATTGTATGCACCACACTATAAATATCCTGCGGGTGCGGTACCGTAGGGCAGGGCAGGGGGAGGGGGAGGCGAAGACGAGGCGAGGCGGAAGGGGGGATGGTTAATTAGATCACTCATCAGACAGGCGCATGATCAGATCGGCAGCGCTCTAGGGGGAGAGATGTGGATAACAATGGCAGTTGCTTTCTGAGGAGGTCACTTGCGGTCACTTTACGTCCGCTGGTAACCGTCTGCTTCCAGAAGATTATTCCAGAACCGTTATTGGATAGAGGGTTGTCTGGAGGGGACGTCGGGGGTTGTCTGCCGGCAAATGCAACGTTGCGGTTTTTGTCGCGAACACGAGGGCTCGCATACGATGAGGGATACGGATACGAGGGGACAGGGGATTGAATTCTACGTCTCTCTTCCATACGAGCATGAGATGGAGAGTGGCCGCGACTGGAAGAGGTTGTCTCCAGTGGGTAGAGGGACTGGAAATCGGCGGGCTTCAGTGGGCAGAGGAAGTGGAAATTGGCGGGCTCTTGTTGTGATGAAACGGGAAAGAGAAAGGGGGAAATCGTGTCCTCTGAACGAGGGTGGCCGGAAGGGATTGTCTCCTGTGGGTAGAGGAACTGGCCTGGACGACCGTTGGTACGAGGGGCTTCCAGGATATCAAGGGGCTCTCCAACGCCAGATGGCGACAACGGGAGTTCGATCAGGTTGGGTTTACTTTTATCCGACGACGCTAGCATGCCAAAGGATTGTGCATGAGGGAAGAATCGCAGGAAATCCAAAATAGATGACACTAAGCGCTCGGCAGCAGGTCTCTCCTGAACTGGGGACCAGCAATGCTCTATGAACTTCCAATGCTGGTCACTGATTGAATGAGATTGCGGCCGGCGAGGCTTACGACCATTGGCCAATTCAATCACAATAACCTCGCAGCGTCGAAATTCTGACCATGGTAGTTTACCTGATAGGATCTGTATGGTGATAAGGACACATTGCAAGTCAACGAGAGAAAAGCTACCTGAAGCGCAACATTTCCAAAAGAGTATATATCACTTTTGGTTGTGCAGTGGAGGGCTCCTTCGGGATTCGCGAAGTACTCTGGCGCAGCCCAACGCACAGTACCGGGTCGTAAGGTGGATGTCTGGAGATAAGCTAGAACTTCTGGTAGTTCCCCGACGAGCGAGGCATAACCGAAATCCGCGAGTCTTGCATTATACTCGTCATCGAGAAGAACATTGTTCTGCCAAATGGTGAGGCGCAAAGGGAGATGTCAGACCTACACAAGTGAGATCACCGTGTACAATGGAAAGTGAATGTACTACCTGAGTTGTTATTTACTGAGGCTGCATGGGATGAGCTGATTACATACGGTATTCTAGCCCTTTGGCAACACCTAACAACTGGCACCAAGTAGAACGGTCAAACCCAAGCTTGAAGCAATGAAGACCACATAGACTTACCAAACGAAGCCGATGAGCAACCGTGAGTTCATCGTCATACTTTGATAAGAAATCATGCAGAGTTCCATTGGGCATCCATGAGGATACCAGAGAGGCATTTCCAAGTCTCCCAAATCCGTATGCGATTCCCAGAAATGGGACAATGTTGGGGTGGCTTAGCCTCTTCCAGATGCCCAGCTCTCGGCGCATCATCTAGAAGCTGGTCAACATCAACTTAACCACGCCATCGAAAGGCAGGGAAGATACCCTAGTGGATCTACCGCTGTCTACCTGCGCCACCGTAAACTCGAATCGAAATGTTTTCACGGCAACCTGGGGCTACGCTCAGGTCTTTGGGCAAGACAAGGAAAGGCCTCAGACCTCCTGCACTCCAGATTCACTATGGTACTGGCAGCGGTAGACATCGCCAAAGCTTCCTGCTGCACAATATTGATCGTCAATTTTTGTGACTCTTCCTGAGAGATCTTGCGGAACAACAGAATGTATCAATGAGCTAGAAGGAACTGAATGCGACATCGAAGCGAGTCTGAGGCACGCCAGGCGCTGTGTACATATGGCAGTCAAACATGTGTAACCCTAACCCTAGCCCGCATGTAATGCCGTCTGTCCAAGAACCCTCATCTTCCCCCACAAATGTTCCTCATGCGCTGTTGCCCTTCCTACGCTCACAATCCCAAAACACGTTGACACGCCTGTACCAACGTCCATCATCATGTCTCTCAATATTTCGGTATGCGGTATAGTCTGAGCGCCCGAGGAACGAAGCACTGAAACACAGCAAGTCTACTCGGACCTTTAGAGCGTCAACTCATCATGAACTTATTGTGGCTGGAAAGTGCAATTCCGACGAGCACAATGGCTGCCTGGGTTGTTCCAGAAGGAAGAAAGTCGGTACAATCTCCTTTTCAAGTGACGAGGTACTCAAAACTCGCGCTCATGCCACTCAGACTGTACGATAACGCGCTGGCGGAGATGATCGGATTACATATCATTCAAAATTCCCCAGCAAAACTTGCGCTCAATTCGACTTTCAAATCAAGCCTAAGGCAGGCCGTCACGGGAGGGTGAGCGCACAGAACTCCTTGGTGATGTCGACTAAAGATTGGTGTCTAGGGGAACTACGGGTAGTTTTGGTGTACCGGCGGAAAAGGACGACAAAAGACAACCCATAACTATTGACACGCTTGATGGTTATGCATTGGAAAGGTGGGAGGCGAGTATTCAATATAGGCATCGTCATATACACTTACCTATATCTTCAAGACCATTCTTCACTATATGGTGTCATCTGGCCAGGGTCAACTCCCAACGAAACCCTCGCAAGGCGTCCTATACCTGCTTCAGCGTAGCGAGTTGATGAAGAGCATCCAGTAAGCCTTCAACTTTTGCACTGTAACTGTTGAGCATACATGTTCCCAGCGGTTCTCCCCTCCAGATCACCTCTTCCGGGTTCCAATTTCTCTTGCACTCGCCTCATGACCAGTTATGGAGCTTGTTGCTTCAGTATTTGCACATGGCAGAGGTGCGGTTGATCATATGTACATCTTTCGTCTTCTGACTAGAAGTGCTTGACGCTAGGAAAGACAAATGGACCTAGTAGAAGTGCTCAGTTTTCTCTTCATGCTTTCGACAATGGAGCTAGGACGCGTACGTCATCCATGCCGATTGTTAGTACTACTAACGTTAGCGGATACCATCCCGACGGCTAGGAATATTCCGCGGACCCACTAAGCGAAACGCAAAGAGCGATGCTAGAAGACCTCCGGGATTACGGACTCGTCTGGCAAAGAAAGGTTTGGCCATTCAAATTGTTCTTGTGACCCCGCCTTACCCGAGTTCAGGCGTCATCTAAACGTTTTAGTCCTACCCGTTTGGCCACCACGCTAACCTCCCTTTCACCTCCGTTGCCCACTTCGAGTACCTCGGGAACCACCCGGGCAACCTCCGGGACATCTGTTGCGCTGACTACGGGGGCAGGGCAACAGGGTTTTATCGTCTTAGAGACGAACTACAGAATATATGCGTATACTGGTAAAAATATCATCGCGGACCTGTTCACCCGCACTTATGTGTTGACCCTTAGACAATCCCCTCGAAATTGCCGTTCTAAATCTATTTATCACGTTGAAGTACCGTTTCCCGAACCTGGTGGTGGGCATGCTCACACGAGAAAGCGTGCGGAAGGCGTTGAGCAATGGTATCTCCGCAGACCAGGTACGTCAGCGATTTATTTTGGGGTCCATCAATACAGGTTCGCCGACTGCGGCGGTCTAGATCATCAGTTATCTAACGACCCACGCTCACCCACAAATGCGGAAGAACGTATGATGCTCTCTAACTGCGTTGTCGTAGGGGAGCGCCCCACTCACGTACGTCATGACACAGAATCCGCTGCTCCCCGTGACGGTACAAGACCAAATCCGCTTATGGGAATTGGAAAGAAACCGTCTCAAATCTGCAGAAGGTCCGTTGGCGCCGCACACATGTGCAGCACGTATGGCTAATGTGGGTGAACTCCGGTCAGGTTTTCTCTACAAGGACTTCGCTTCGCAAGCCGATTATGAATATGTGTTGTCGTATGCCAAACAGATAGGGGTTGTCTTGTGGGAGAACGCCGTGAAGCGGGCGTTCTTTGGAACCCTCGAGGGCCACGCCAATATCAGAGCATTCATTGAGAGACGGACCGGCGGTGGTTGAGCTGGCCACCGGAACAAGTGCCACGTTCTTCTTGACAATTTGTGGTCGGTTGATGCAATCAATTTCTTTGACTGAATGGTTGGACACACGGATCCAAGTCATGAGTCGTGTTTACGAGGCACCTGACCGACAAATCCACACGATCATGATCAGCGTGGCTCGTTTAGAGCAAGTCCACCGCAAGTGCCCGTGCCCCGGCTATCCGAGGCTCGGGATGACCTCAGACTTCTCTAACCGCTTTGTCATTCGGCAGGGAAACGCCGAAACATAAGGTTCGTCCGCCCTTCGCTACAAGAAACGAAACAGGGGGGGCGACGGAGGTTTCGACTGAGCCAAAACTATGTACGGTATTATGTAGCTATACTGTAAAAGTCGTCGTTAACCAATGTCGTGTCCCTTGTTACCACTCGGAGCCTCCGCAAGGTACCAGCAAGTTACTCGTCATTAATGCGCCATCCGGAGTAAATACTATCCAAAATGCGGCCAAAAAATTGAGATAAATACGTGACTACAACCAAATCGTCGATGTCTGTGAGTTGACTCATAACAATCATGGATACTGTGTTTTTACTTCACCCTTCCTGGCAGAGAACGAAGCCACCCTCGAAGCCAACGGCCTGTGCGTCTGTTGCAGTGTCACGCCAGCGGCCAACAAGGCTGCGTTCATGAACGTAACCTTTAAATATCCAGCGGCCCGCTTCACGATATGGATTGTTCATCTGATCCGTGATGAGGGTTGGGAACGAGAAAAGTGTCACAAGTGTGTTACGTACCGGGATCCGGAGGAAGACGACCAAGCCGTCCCATTGCCGAATTCTCCCAATGTATGAATAGTAACCCCAAGCTTCTCCTTGTCTTTCACACGTCTGCCCCAAGGGGAGGATGGATTGGTGAACTGAGCAAGACGGGGTTAACACGTACGATACTCACTTCGCCGGTAATGATGATGTCTCGTACACCGCTTGGTAGTTCCTCGACGAAATCTTCGTATTCGTCGACTTCTTCCGTATCTTGCTGCGTCGCAGCACCCGAGACTTCTTGACGGCACCACTCGCGATCTGACATCTTAGACAGTAATTCGTTGGCCCTGGTGGAGTAACGCGAGCTGCGGTCGGGGCGATACGTCTCGTACCATGTGTTCTTGTCTGTGCTAGGATCAAAAATCTCTAGCCCATCCTGGGATTCACACGGAAATGAATTTTGTGAGTGAACGGCAGCAGTGCGTAAACCTTGCTTACAGCGCGGCGGGTAAGCTTCAAATCTTGGGGGAACCAAGCATTAAAAATATCTTCTCCGAGGCCATCACGGTGTGGCGGAGCGATAAGGGGCTCGCTAAACGACAAACAATGGTGTTCTTCGAAGGTGCAGGAAATGCGCTCCTGTACCAATGGCACGCTAGTAGCAGGGCTGTGTCGATCCATGATCGCGTTGAGGTGCGCCACCACGTCAGGAACCTACAGAGTCAAATTAGCGGTAGTGTGGAGCTTAGAGACATGAGGTAGACCCACAAAGATACGCCCAGTCCAGGTGCCAGCCAGTGTGCCAAGAGAATAAACGATACCTTTCAGCGGCCGCTCTACGGCCGATGGTGTGTGGCAACCCACCAAACGAAACCACTCCTTGTCGAGTCGTTCGCTGGTAATGCCTTGATCGCGCTGGAAGAAGCGCGTACGGGTATGGAACTGAAACTCTCTGACATCCTCTTGCGTCAGTGCAGGGCTTCCGAGGTCTCGAGCAATTGCTTCTTCTCGTGTCGCGGGAAGAGAAGCGATGCGTAGCGGGAGCGGAGTGGAGTCTTGCCAAGCTTCTTGGCGCACAACGAAGTTTAAGAGCGCGGCGGACGTAAGCAGGGGTACGGCGAGCTTCAGCTTGTGACCGAGATAATGAATGTGAGTAACGAGCGGAGGGGGTCCCGAAAAACCAGGGAGTTCGTCGTGTTCCTCGCATAGCGGGAGATAAAAATATGAATCAGGGGCAAAGACCGAGGGGTACTGTATCCGGGATTTCAGCACACACGGACACCCACGCGAAGGCAAGTGACGGAGTACTCTACCTGATAACCACGGACTAAAAAGGGGAGAATTGCGTTCGTAAGTGCAGTACGTACTCTCACGGGTTCAGCCGCGATGCTCTCTGGGTGCCGATGTGAATGAATGAAAAATGACTGCGGAAAAAGCTTACCTTTGCTACTTGCCATCCAGAGGAGCCACACGGCCAAAGACAAACCTTCCGGATCTGATAGATGGGGCGTAGAGTGAACGGTGTTTGTTGATGAAGGGAAGCTCCTTAGAGCTACTGCGGCGAGAACCCAGTCAGAGAGGCCTGCCCATTCGAAGAGTTGCCTTGTATTGCAACCGTCGTCTTCGAGGAGCATTAAATACGCCCTCCAAAGGGCTTCTCGATCGGAGCGCAGGGAGGGATTCCCATGCTTTACCTTGATGTGCCGCAATGCGAGGAAGCGACTGCGGAGCTCGCGAGCTAAGCAGAGGGAGGAAGTCCACCGTGATGACAGTCGGCGCTCGATGGCCGCACAGTCGAACTTGTGACGAAAAATGCGGGCGTACAGTGCGCTGTTATTGGTGATGGACAAGTGGTTGTAGAGCGTACGGCAGGTGAGCAAGAGCGAGAGGAGGTTTGTGGGCGGCCCAAGAAACGGGTCAACGGCGAGGTAGAAGGCAATGTCGTCGACAATGGAGGGATAATAACCGACAAGGCTCTCGAGGGGAACAGCGGAGCGCGTCATCGAGGGCACGGCGATTGGAGGAGAAAGGGAGGACAAGGATGATGGAGCGGCAGCGGGGCTGATTTATTTGAAAACGCCTGGGTCGGAGCGAATATGGGTTTGATGATAATCTACATACAACGTTGATCGCCGCGAGCTTCTCGTCTTTCCCCGTCAATTGAATATGGCCGCTTGAATGACCGAATCATTACGAAAAAACGGGCATGGGGTCCCTGAAACGAGGTCAACGTGACTTGGTTGCGTGACGAGGGACGTACGTTGACGAGGCCCGAGTCCTTGAACACGAGCGACGGTGCGGGTGTTTGTGTTTACCTTTGCTGTTTCGCCGTCAGAAATACGCGAACGAGCGGAAACACTCTCAGGTTGCAAGCAACGGGCCGTCGGGACTCGGGAACTAAAATGGCAATACTTTCGGGCGAGCGGCGAGTTCAACGTGGCAGGACCCGAGCACTCCGGCTCCCAGGCCCAGACTGTACACGTACCATACCATATCACTACTAGCATAGCACCGCATCAAATGTCGGCTGCACCCTCATATCCGCCCAAACTGTTCACGCCAGCCACAGGCACCGGGGAATAGATTTCGTATCTCGCGTTTCTATTGGTAACGCAGTCAGGTGACTCACACAGCGTCGTTAAACTGCGACCAATCTAGCACCCCCATTCAACTCTAATGTTCCAACTTTAACTACATGTGGGGCGGCGACGTGAAGGTACGCAAATTCACAGTCTTATGATCGATTCACTTGCCAACTCGCAGTCGTTAATATGACCGACATTCCGTCCTCTTCGCCACTTACCTGCAGGAACTCTATGGAGCGACTGCGCGGAGGTTTCTGCCAAGGTACCAGGGTGCTACATAGGTAAGTCTGTGGAGCGATCGCGCGCTCATTCGATTAAACCGATCCACTAGCGATTTCCCAGCGTTTGGCTCGTGCTTTCCAAATCCCAATCCTTAGTAAGTGACCTATCATAGCCTTTTTACGGAACCTGATCTACAAAAAATCGAGAGTGCACACTTTTGATTTATAGATTCAACGTGCACACCTCCGAATTGGCGCTTTTGATGGCACTATTGGTCCCGAACAAAGATAGCGACCCCCACTCAGATTGCCGACACACAGGCGCTCGCCGTGGGTCGTACGAATGCTTCGCACTTCATCTAACCCCAAGAGTCTTACCAGTTTCTACCTGGAAATCGATGTCGGCAGCGCGTGGGACTCCGATCTCGGCTGTTACACGATTTGCTGCCAGTGACCTAGGGCCAAGACGCCATCAACGGCGACGGATTCGGAAGGGGGTCGTGCCCTAAATGACATTCCCGTCAACACGAGATGATGATATGATAGAGGCGAGTGGCGCTCTATAGAAACTAAGGAGACTTCCAGAATGGAAGCTCTAACTGAAGCAGACTCGTTTTGCGGAGCCCCTCTCTTCCGCGGACGGCTTCCCTGACAATTCAGTTCTTCATTCTTCTCAATGTAGGGATCTTTCTCAACGCACAGCATAGGCTAGACTGGTGTTCGCCGAGGCACACGAGCGCAGTGGGCTGTCCAAGACGATCGTTCGCGATCGAGATTGCACAATGATACATATCAACCCTGTGACAGAGTACGGAGACATTCGATGTGCCAGCGGAGCAAAAGAACTCTGGTGTGTGTAATACGGCGTGTTGCCTGCTCTCAACTAGAGCCCCATTAGTGAAATCCTCCAAGAGCAACGCGTACGTCGACGTGCGTCTGTGGGCCGTCGTATGGCCATTGGGTAGTAGCACAAATCAGGTGTTGTCCGGACATCGTGGGCTCAAACGGTATATAAACATAACCCGTCTAGTCCCCCGTCTTTTTTTTGTTTTTTTCCCGCACAACAGTACAATTCTACAGAGAATGTTCTCCCGCGATCCACCCCCCTTCACACGAACGCAGCGGATCGAGCAGGTGGCTCATTCACGGGGTTGGGCGTGCATCCAAATGACATACTTGAGACATTGCTCCTTTCTGACGCGGCGCCGCGCCGCTCATTTTCTCTGTCGGTCCGGGCGATCGCGACCCTCGACATATTTTTCCTAACAGAACATTGCGTGTCGGGTAGAATTATTTAACCACTAGTCGTGATCGTCGCCTATATAAATTAGAATATTCGACGCCACATGATATAGCGCCATTGCCATGTTCCGTAATGACCGACATCCCTCACTGGCGTCGAGTACTAACTGGGGGTAAGAGTTCTGGGTCCATGCTGCGTGTTAGGTTCAACAAAAGGGTCATATTTGCGCAGTTACTGAAGCAAACACGCGTAGACGGCAGGGTTGGAGATTAGGGACCCTAAGACAGAGTCATTGACTGGAAACACGGGGCATGACAGGAGCCATTCAGGCTTTACTTGTCAAAATGCACTTTTCCTTTTTCGTCTCCACCAATCAGAACTTTCGGAGCGAGCCACGCGTGAAACGACTCGTCAGACCCGTCCTTGTACGCTCAAGATGGCAGGGTTGGGGATTAGGGACCCTAAGATGGTGTCATTATCTGGAAACACGGAGCATGACAAGATCGATAAGCATGCAAAGTTAAGTTCAGTCCGGCCATACGCGCTGACCCGAAAATGACTCAGGGGTACACCGTTGGATCGCAATCGGTCACAAGGGCTGTATCGTTAGGGTCAACGGAGGTCAAAGAACGTGCACCGCCAGCGGTAACCAACCTTCATCCAACGGATCCAGGTATCCAACCTCCTCCTTCTCCAACTCGAAGTCATATATCTGCGTGTTTGATGTGATCCGTGTCTGGCACCATGATCTAGGGAGGAGTGGGCCGATGAATCCCTGCGTTTGTGTCCATCAACGCGTGGTCGCAGTCAACAAGGACAACGGACGGGCGGTATTCCGACGGATCTGTTTCACATACCTTTTGCAGTAGTATCTCAACAGAATCTGAACAAGTATCTTTTGCCAAGTCTCGTTATAGCGGACTGGTCGAACCGCATCGCCTCGACGAGCGGCATCCATGCTTCCCGTAGAACGCCGCGTCGCGTGCAGTACTCGACAATGTCCGTCCGGGTGGAGCTCGGTCCGCGTGTTCCCCAGGTGAGGTGCATGGGTGATACGAATTCGGGAGACGCACTTGGTTCACGGCTGAGTCTGGTAAACCCTTGCCCAGCAGCTCCTCCATGTGTCGCACGCCAGAATTGTTTATCCTGATGCTCCTCGATTCATCCTCTTTCTGGGCCTCCATGATGGCTTCACAGCTCTCGAGGCGCGTCTGTGGTCCGCCAAGGGGACTATGTATGAGATACAGGCCGATGTAACCCAGACAGCACGCCTTGAGGGACTTGTTGACCGCCTTGGCCGCCTCGGCTTTACCACTGTCCGGTTTCGGCTTGGAGATGTAAAAGACATCAAATCGCTGGAGACTGTTGTCGTTGATGAACTTGCGGATGGCGCACCCGCAGCCCTGCTCGCTGTCATATCAACCCGCGGGGTCCTTGAGGGAGCGCTGATGTTGCAGGTATCGTATGCTTGTGAGCTCGTAGAGATGGTACGCACGATGTGTCAGTAGCCTCCCTGAGTTGGTGGGTGATCACTGGGGCATCGTCGAGAGCGTGAATAAGCTGACCTCGAGTGCCCAGCACGTCGCCTTGCAAGTCTCGTCGTTACCCATCTGGAAAGTACCTTCAGTGGGCTATGTATGAGATACAGGTCGATGTAGCCCAGATAGCACACCTTGAGGGACTTGTCGACCGCCTTGCCCGCCTCTGCTTTACCAATATTCGATTTCAGCTCAGAGATGTAAAAGACGTCGAATTGCTGGGGACCGTTGTCGTTGATGAACTTGCGGATGGCGCGCCCGCAGCCTTGCTCGCTGTCACATCTATCCACGGAGTCCTGTGGGGAGCGCTGATGTTGCAAGTATCGTACACTTGTGAGCTCGCGGAGATGGTACGCCCGATGTGTCGGTAGCCTGCCTGAGTTGGTGGGTGCTCACTGGAGCGTTGTCGGGAGCGTGAACAAGCTGACTTCAAGTGCCCAGCACGCCGCCTTGCAAACCTCGTCGTTACCCATCTGGAAAGTACCCAGGTGGATCATGCTTCAAGACAGGCGTCTTGTTGCCCAGTCCCCATCTACGCATCATCTCGTTCCCGTCATTCAACTGGGTGCCTTTGTCTGGTCAATCGATATCAATGTTCAATAGTGTCCAACACTCACTCTGTACTTTGACTGCAACGTCAAAGTTGTCATGTTTGGGGAAGAGTACCTATTGGGTCCCAGTCTGATCAACGAACACCGCATAGCAACATCCGTTTCATCCTGAGAAACCAGCCTAGGTATTGCTCACAAGATCAACGACTAAAAACAGGACATGGCGAGTGCGAAAGCAGGCTTCCCAAGTTGGTGCACACAGAAAGTGAGAAAGAAAAGAATGTATTATCATTCAAGGCGACTACTGAAGTTGTACAAAGAGGGATGCCAATTCATCTGTAAAAACTTTGGTCAGTAAAAGGGGTATGCGGCAGCACAGATGCTCGTTGCGCCAAAACAGATCAGACATCCAAAGGAAGGTCCTTGTTGACCCTCATCGCGCCGACCCCCGCTTCCCGCTCAGCGCACCACGAGGCGGCCCACACTCGGCACATGCTTTTGGGTTCACACGGCGCGAGGGGGAATATAAGCGTTCTGCGTTGGGGGAGTACTCCAATGGAGGGCACTAGAGTGGAAACTGCGAATAAACGGAATGCTTCATCATGGAAAGCGGCGCAACGAAGCAACGAGACATGACTGAATGAAAACTCACCATGTGTCGTCGATTGAGATGGTAGTCGCATAGCGTTGCCTGACTGAGTAGAACATCAGCAACGAACGTTAAAGAGGACAATGCAATAGCAAAAAGTCAGACAAAATGGCACTGGCAAGTACACTGTGCGCTCCGGAGAGCGCTGTTCGTTGCGAACGAACTGCTCTATTCCTCGGCATGGTCGTGTAAGACGGGGAAGAGAATAAAGTCATCGTGTAAAGAGAAACGAGAGAGTGACACTCACTGTCAGAAGAACGACATAAGGAAAAGGACGCGACGACGAAAATTTATATTGTTTGGGAGTGGTCTGTGCGCAATGATTACGTAACCCCCTTTATAAGCCTTTGTTTCGGCATTGGTATCATGGACTCCAACGACGACGACGACGACGACAAAGTAATCACACCCTTGCTGATGCCTGCGGTACACCCTCCGATACAGCTACCCGCCGTTCCAGAACGCCGGCGTCACGAGTCACCTGAAATCATCGACCTCGACGATGCCGACGATATTGTCTATGTCGGCTCGACTCGCGCCAACCAAAGGAGGCGTGTTGGAGAGGACGGAAGAGCCGTTCCAGTGACCAGGGAGGTCATTAATGTCACCGACAGCGAAGATGACAACGAAATCCAATTCATTGGCCATAATCCCGCCCGACCACAACCTCCACTTGGTAAGTCTTTGCCTCCTGCGTATGTGACACGCCCGTCAACTTGACCAGCAGTTAGGAGACATCGCATATTTTCTCCCCCACCCCCTCCGCAAGTCGGTGGCATTCCTCCAGTGCCACGGATTCCCCATAGATTCGTGCCACTGCGTCCCCGCGCACCATCTGGACTTGTCATTCCCAATGAAGATCCACTCCCATTCGAGGCTGACTTGCGACCCCCACCCCATGCTGAACCAGCACCTCCAGCTGCTGCTGCTCCATCGCATCATGTCCCAGCCATGGGCTTTGGTGGCGCGCTCCTAGCTGGCGTGCGACGGATTATAGCTCCACGTGATCCCTCTCAGCGGCCCGAACGCCGTAATGGCTGGGGCACATTCGTCATGCGATGGGATCCGTTCGACTTTGTAGAAGGGGAAGAAAACGATCTACTGGACGGGCTAGACGATATCGGCCTCTTTGGTGAGGAGGACCACCCACCTGCCGCTGGTGGGGTGAGGAGTCAAATAGAACGCGCATT
Source organism: Xanthoconium stramineum (assembly GCA_038090315.1). NCBI lineage: Eukaryota > Fungi > Basidiomycota > Agaricomycetes > Boletales > Boletaceae > Xanthoconium > Xanthoconium stramineum. The sequence continues at coordinate 13,403 of JBBPMO010000960.1, forward strand.
CAAACAGCGCGATCGCACGCGCCAGGCAGAACCTGATTATAAACCTGAATACACCCATCCGGACCGACCCCTACCTGGCTTCACACACGATTTCTCTCTCTCGCCTTCATCTTCCTTTGTCGCCGAAGAGGACGGGACTTCTCCCTCACGTTTGGCCAGTGGTAACGGGACTCGGGCGTGCGAAGTCACGCTCGTATGTGCTGCCTGTCGTGACCCTCTTGTTGCCGGGGCATCCGATATTGGGGTAGATCGTGCGAAACGGAAGTTGTGGGGTTTGCGCTGTGGTCATTTACTGGATGGGAAATGCATTGAGAAGCTGATGCAACCCGCTCCATTGGTTCCCGACACAAACGGACCAAGCACGACGTACCCCTCGCAAAGTCAAGATACCGTCGTAGATTCTGATACTGGCTCGATGCGGTCACGGTTACGCCCGCGTCGTGGAGCAGTGCCACTTGCCTCGACTCCCCACGCACCTGTCACCCCCTCACATCGACGCCGCGGTGCTCCCATAGCAAGTCAGCGAAGCAATCGCAAGGGCAAAGGCAAAATGAAGGCTCCAGTCGTGGAGGCTGAGCACGAGTGGAGTTGTCCGGTGGTTGGGTGTGGACGGGTGCATCTTAGCCTGTTGATGGACGGAGGATGGACGATGGACGACAAGAGAGGTGCAATTGCGG
>JBBPMO010000961.1:0-14078 GCA_038090315.1 Xanthoconium stramineum
GTAATTCCTACGTGGCGGCATCAACTCCCGTTTCAGCACCATCACAACGAGTCTCGCGTACCTTCCACCTTCGCAAGTGCGCGCGAGACAGCCCCAGAACACCCGGCGCATGTCATCTAAAATGTCGGTGTTATTCATCTTCTCGCTAAGCCGTGTGCACTGTACCTTGACGTTGAACTCGTATCTCTTTTCACCCTATGTACCAACCACATCAGTATCCCAATCTCAGCCTTCAAATCGCGTGTCTACGCACCATTGTGGTGGATATAGGTTGCAAGCAGACGACCAGATGATGGAGTAGATTCGACCTAGGATGTCTCCGATGTCTCTTTATATCTCACAGTCGCATGGGTCAGCCTCCCGACCACATGGATTGCGCAATTTTCGTATTATTGCGTCCTTTTTCACTTACCAATCAGTAACAACACTCCGTGTTTCCCCGCTCTGCCATCCGAAATCTCACGCATTCCGGATTACTCATGCTGACGGGGTACTATCCAAAATTTGCCGCTAATGCAATCCACGGCGACTAAGTGAAACATTAGTATATATAAACCTTTCCAACACACCCCGTCAACCGCCGAAGATCAGCGTGCCGTGTATCGCTATGCTGCTTCCCACGTTATTCCAAGCAGTGTGGCATCAAGGCCTCCCCATTATAGTAGAACCGTACCAAACGAGCGTCCCTGGGTATCCGTTTCCGTCCGTCGACATCCTTATCTACTACTCGTGCGCATCTCAATTTCGTCGGACTCCGTAGATACCGCTTGCCATCCAGCACCCACGTTTGGTCGCCCTCGTATTCGATCGACAAGAGACCCAAGGAAATCTGGTTGGTTTGAGTTCCGTCCTAGGTTGTACACGATCAAGGACACTCACTGAGCAAGAATGGAAACTTGGCCTGTCCTTCTCTATTCGTGAGGTAATACATTGGTACACCAGCAAGTATGAAGCCTGCGAACGATACCAGTCACCTCGCTATTCGCACGCCTTGTCGGGTAGTTTTACGCACCAAGAACAGATACCGCTTGAAGTGGTGCTGCAATAATTGGCATGCACAACAAAAATATCGCAACAGCACAAAATGTGAGTGGCGTAATGATCCACGTTTTGTACGGTCTGATGTCATAAACATCTTTAAAAGCCGTCAAAGAAGGTCAGGTAATCGCACCTCTTGAGGTCCGGCTCTTTGACTCGCAGTATAACCAACCCAAGCACAGTTAAAAAGTAAAATGACCAAGACGCTACCACCGAAAAGCTGACCAAAGATCGGAACCCACCCCCAACGACGATGAACGCGATCGTCACTGTGGTTTGTAGAAGAATGGCATTCACTGGTGTCTTTCGCGATTTGTTCAGTCTGCCAAACATAGCGGGGAGGTATCCGTCTTGTCCTGCAGCTCGGATAAGTCGCGCAGACGTAAATGTTGAACCTTTTTGTTTTCAATAAGCAATGAAATGACTGGCTGGAGTAAAATATTACCATTGAGAGCACCAAAACAGGACACTGCCACGCAGACGGCAAATACGACTCCACCGATTGATCCGAAAAGTGTGCGACCGAAATCGAGTGCCACAGCGTTGCTGCTACCCACGGTTGCCTTGTCGAGTACAACAAGATACGATACGTTCGCAAGAACGAATAATATCTGTTGTATGTATTAGTTACAATTATCTACATTTCAGGTTTTCTCAGAAAAACCACTTACACTGACGATCGTCATGCTGAGATGGATTACTCTGGGTATGTTTTTCTCCGGGTTATACATCTCACCACCAACGTAGTTTGCTTGATCCCAGCCGTCAAAAGCGAATAGACCAGAATAAAACGCAAGAGAATACGCCGAGGGGCTTTTGCTCGAGTTATCAAAGAGGGGTTCCTTAAACGATTCCGATGCCCGTCCTCTAGCCAGTTGTACGAGACCCAAGACGGTGATTGATATCTATAATACCACTGGTCTTGTCTCGCGCTCCTTGTACAAAAAGGAAGAACATGGCGTACCAATGAACAAACCTACCGTATCAACAAAAACCATTAATTAGTCACACGCATAACCACCTCAGAACCCACACACCTTGATAGTAGTAAACAGAACCGAAGCTCTCGTCCCCATCTTACGTGTCGCTGCACATATGACAGCCACAAGAAGCACTGCGATAACGGCGGTGAGTTTGATAGACCATTGCGGGATGCTGTCGGGTGACGCCTGGTCACGGTTAATGTTCCAGATGAGTTGGTTGAGGTATTCGGCAAAGATGAGACTAATAGCTGCATTGCTGCCTGTAGGCCAAATTTTTGATTTGTTTTAAAAGGGGAAAGAATGGGACTTGTCGCAAACCTGGTTTCAGAGCAGAGATAGCTGTCCAAGAAAAGAGGTATGATACAAGAGGTCCATAAGCATATAACAGATAGGCCTGGGCACCGCCGTCTAATGGTATACTTGACCTGAGAAAAAATGAGCAAAGCTTCCTCGAGCAGAAGGCACCATACCCGAGCTCGGCAAAACTACTTGCGCCCGTCCACGCGAGCAACCCAGAAGCAACCCAAACCGCTAAACTTGCCCCGACGCTATGCGTGTTTGCAACAATAATACCTGGTGAAGAACTACGGAAGACTGTCAGCTTCAAAGGGTGGTGTAAAAGTGGAGCATACAATATCCCGGAACCAATCTAGGGCAATCCCGTCAATCAATGTGGATTAATGACAAAGAATTGACACACCTGGGATCCCACGACGAGTCCGATACCTGACGCTCGATTATTCAACAACATGGTGAAGAAGGACGAAAGACACATGCCATGTATCAAACTAATGCTCTTCTCTGCCCCAGGGCTTTCTCTGAGCGGGGCTTCCCCTTCACTAACGGTCGCACTGAGGGGAAACAAATCCGCCTGAAAGTCAAACCCCGAAAACGAAAAAGATCGTTGTCGGTTGTGTTTTGCTGTTGACATGGGACCATCTGTGAGCTCGAGGTTTCGTAGGGATTCAGCGGAGTCATTGGACGGCGAGCGAGAGTGGCGAGCTGAGTGGGGTGATGCGAGATTTGATGTGGAAGAAGGTGGACTACGGAAATGGGCTGACAGCGGCATTCGACATGCAAGAGTGATCGGTATGGAAGTCAGTCACTTTTCCGCGTCGAAGCTGTACGTGTGAGCCGAACAACCACGTGTCAACTCTTCTTTCGCACAATCAATCAACACCATCACTGCTGCTCAATGTCTCTTCCACAGATTTCTTGCTGCAGAATGGACTGCCTATCTAAGAGGTCTGAGACAGCTACCCAGGACGATTCATCATCATTCCCATTCAGAGCTGGTGCTGTTCTTCGCTTTCGCGCATGGGATCACCGTCTACAATTTTCTTGTCTTGTGCCAGACATCATATGTACGGTCTGGTCACATTGGAGAAATTTCATTGTGAGTGTAAAAGTTGATGTCGAAAGGGTTCATCACGTTGGAAACTGCCGAAGCGGAGAGCGAGTCATTTCTTCGAGAAAGCGCTTACATGCCATTTAAGTACATGGTGTTCTCCAGCGTTCCGACGTGTGAACGTTAACGCGTGCCCACAGCAGCACGTTGAAAGGGCCTAGAATCTTGAATGGCCTTGAAAGCGCCCGTCGCCCTTTCCTCCCTACCCTCTCATCTGGACCCCCTCGCAGTTCTTTTGGTATCAAGGCATGTCCAGCGATGATTCCATTTTACAAAATGCCCCCATTACAACACTCTATGTGTCAAGTACGAGCTTCGCTGCTTAAGAGAGACTACGTTCGGCTCATTTTCGCTAGCCATCACTATAAGCCTTGCAAAGGGTTCCGATAAAACAATCGAATCTGTCGAGCTGAAGAAGAACAACAACCTACTGAGGAATTCCCCCGATCCGGAACGTGTGGATGGCGTACACCGATTTGAATTCTCCCCGCCTTTGTGAATAAAACGTTCCCTGTAGCTTTGTGCTTGCACAGCGCACTGACCACTCTTCAGTGTCCTTAACCCCGACGACCACGTTTCCGTATCGGTCAACTGCCGTTGGCCATCAGTAATGCGTGAGCGAAGAGCAGATGTCCTCGTTGTCATCAGTCCCCGTGACATTGAATGTATGCGCGATGAACGTGGCGTAAGATGTTGGTCATTTCAAAACTCTTTGCATGACATTATGGATCACTCACCTTAATTAATAGCGTATCGGAAAAAGGGAAGAAAGATTGAAGTGGTGCTTACTGGTCAACAGTCGGACACTCGTCATGCCCCTTCCCCTTCCCCTTCTGAGGAGTTAATTGCAACTACAACTTCGATCATCGAGTCTTGTTCACAGTGAGTTGCAGTTCTCATGTATTTCCATTGTGCACTGAACTCGCTTATAGATTTCGGCTTCTGATCATCGGGAATGTGATGTTCATTCTTCTTGATAATGGAAATAAGCTCACTTCGTTCTAGTCGGGCGTTGGTAAATCTACATTGATTCACAGAGTGTTTGGCGTCGAGAATGTTGTGAGTGGTTCCACTGATGTGACAGCATGTACCACCCCAACTCATACTTTGCTTCAAGCACACTTCTGAAAATGTTCGTGGCCTTGCCAAGATTGATGATGAATTTGCCTCTCCAACAAACAATCGATTTGTGGTTCACGATAGCCTTGGGTTCGAGGCTGGCGATGAACGTAATCTGAAAACAGTGAAAGACTTTGTCGATCGAAGACAGGCAATGCCTGATCTGAAGAATCAGCTGCACGCCATTTGGTAAGAGTGTTTGTGGTGTCGATTCCCTTTGTTGATGAGAAATCCAGGCTCTGTCTTGAAATACCCTACTCAGGTGGCCGCTTGCTCGAAGCAGGCGTGGAAGAGTTTCTACGACGCAGGGAAGAAATCTTGGGCAAAAGTATGCTTTGTTATGTCGCGTTGTGGGCGTATAACTTACCCATTGTTCCATAGTTCCTCTTGTCGTGGTACTCACCAAGGTGGATCTGCTAGATACCCAACTGGAGCTCGACCTACCGGAAAACGAGACTCTAGAGAACTACAAGTCAACGTACCTGAACGAACATTGCATTGGGCCTCTTCGCGAAGCAGCGGGAAGTGACATTACGCACGTCGCTGTTTCTGGTATGTCAAACTGGTTGTCAGGGACCCAAGGTTTAGTATACGGTTTTTGACGGTACTTCAGTGGAAGAAGGTTACTCTGAGCTTCTCTCCAATCTTGTCGAGGCGACGGACGAGAATATGGCCAAGTACCACATTGTTGAAGAAGCCCCGCGGATTGTCGCGTCCATCGCCCAGCGTGTCAGCATCAAGGAGAAAATCGAACTATCGATAGCGTACGCGTCTTTTGATGATTATCTATGTCCTCCCCTTGTAACGTGTCTATCCTAGCGTCGGGAAGAAAAGTTTGTGGATACTAAAGAGATCGTTCAATTCCTAACGTGATCATAGAGTATTGGAAACACCTCTTGAAGAGTGCCTTCTTTCGCGGTCACACGTTGAAAGAATGCTTGCAAGTCATTCGACAAGACGTTGTCACTATCTGGAACTTCAATGACCCTGATGAGGTATGCTCTGCATCATCTGCCGGGACCAAGTGTTGAATGTATTGTAGTGCTTGTTGGATGACAACATCATGGGAGCCTTACTTCGTACCGACAATGTCGACAACGCTCCTGGTGCGCCACCAAGCACGTAAGTCGTCAAGATTCAATCTTTTTCTTGTTTTTGGGCAGTGCCTGACAAGGAGACTGCCTTTCAGGGCCACATTCTCCGCGTTTCTCACTTCCGCCTTGGAACTGCTAAAGGCCCTCACAACAGCGGGGGACGTTACACTGTCCGTCGTAGCCCCCGTCGCGGGATTAACAGTTTTTGTCATACAGAACGTGTATGAAGCGTACCAAGAGGCGTGAGTGGATACATACTACCTCTCAATCACTCGCTAACGAAGTATGCATATCATATTTATTTCTCTAGTAAAAAGGACGTGAAGGTCCTTATAGCCTACATTGTGGACCTGATCTGCGTAATGCAAGTCGTCTTCATCTTGACCTCGAGCGGTTTTGACAGCGTGACCCGCGAGAGAGTTGCTATCGCTCTGCAGGCCTACGAAAAGCCAAGAAAGGTTGTGCATCTTTTAACTGAAGCATTCGATGGGAAACAAGGAGTACTCCCTGGAGGGCGTGATCTTGTGTTGGAGAAGATAGAGGAGCTGATATGGCGTTATAGCATTGCAGACCACGAAATCGAAGAGTTGAAACGGAGGGGAAGTGAGGTGTTATCCCCAGTTACTTCCCGCGAGCCTGAGTAATACCATCGTCTATCTAGATCACATGTTTACCAATTGTTTTATTCCTGCCCTCTCGGCAGTACATGTACCGGCTGGAACGGGGTTTTTTCCTGCTGTACTCAAAATTCGCGGGCACTGGCATCGTAAACTTTCGATGTGTTGTTAAAACCCAATTGGCGAAGAGCTAATGTGGATCCAGAACAATTCACGAACTTCGATCGCCTTCACAGCTGGTATTGACCTGTGAATCGACGGAGAATTATCTTGCATGAATATACGCCGAGAAGACAAAGGCCCTGACTTGATATTAAAAACATTGTCTGTCTAGGGATGGATATTCACTTTGCCACGGGGGATAATTTCGTCTAAGTATTGACGGTCATGGATGAAGACAACAGTCACCATTGGGACTGATTTAATAAATATTTCTGGCGAGCTTCCCGACTGAGTATATGTACTGCAAAGTTTCCCGCATCGACCATTGCCCAACCGTGGTGGCCCCGTCGTTTGGCGTTGCGGGGCAAAGTGATGGGCGGTTGCATTTTCAGTAGCTGTAATGAATGAGAACATGGATGAAAGAGATGGAGCATCTCGGACTCGCCGTTTTCCGCACTAGCCTGACGACGGCCTCAATGGAACCTCGGTTTTCGGTGCCCTCTTTGACCTTGCTGGAATTCAGTGCAAGTAGAGGGGTGTGTGTATGGAGCTCACCTGTGCAGTCACAACCCAATGCCAGATGCCACCTTGGTCATCTGGAATGCCCTCTCCAGAGTAAGTTCGACCGCGACCCCGCCGGCCTTTGGGTATCATCCTTGGTAATGGTGGCCCCGGCGGAATGAGGGATGGTTCCCGAACTTCGAGTGTCGAGAGCTCAAGAAAGGGCGATTGGCTGAGTGTTTGGAAGAGTTCCTTTATCGGAGGAGGAAGGTCTGGAGGAAGGTCATGCGATTTCGGATGGAGGTGAGGAGGAATCTCTCGGTGGTTGATTGGCTCGGGGTCTATGAACCAAGGATGTGCGGGTGGTGAAACGTCGGAGATAAAGCGTGTACATCTAAGAGACGACGAAGGTCGCGCAACAAGCGCGATGGCTGCTCGCTGTGCTTGACGGCGAAGAGCTTGCATATGTAGAAGCAGTGAAGTAATAGCGTGAGGCTGAGCCAATCAGGCTTAGTCGGAAGCTTCCGATGGAAAGTGTCTTGTGATTTTGATGGGAGCCGGCTCAGACTTTGCAGAGCACGAGAACGCCATGGGTGTACGAGCCAGCGTCGTCGTATGCATAACATCTTTTCTTTTGGGTCGGTCTTCATCTTCTCTTTGTCTATTCCATCTCATTTCCTCTATTTTCAGGTTCACTATTTACCCATTGGATCGCAGACTCTTTGACGCTCTGGAAGTCACCGGTCACCGATGAGCATCTATGGACCGCCGCCTTATATTACTCCATTTTGACCAAAGGGCCCGTGCAAGTCCTCTACGTTCTCTTCGCCGTTGCCATCCTCGGTGGTGCAACTATCTTCTGGAGCTTCCGAGACGGTGAAGCAGGGAACCTCATGTTCGATGGGGGAAGTATATGTACGTGCTTCACCTTACGGGTCCTAATCATATGTCTAATAACCCGTTCAGTCCTCTACTGCACGACCGTCATCATGTACACGTATTCTGTCCTTCCAAGTTCGTCCGCGCTCGATTCCATTCCAGTCTAACACATAATGGACCATTTACTTCCAGACTTGTTCGAGAAATTCACATCCATCCCAATGCACTCAGCAAAGGACGCATTTCCACGTTCGCTTCGCTCTCCGACCCTAGACCTCGCATCAAATCACCTCGTATGCAGCGTAGCCCTCACCGGTGTTTTGATTCTCCAAGCCGGCCGATGGTGGGCCGAACTCTCGGACGGAGACGATGAACCCTACGTGCAAGAAAAGCATGTGGAACTAATCACCGAAATCCAGTCAGCTGCGGTATCAGGTGCCGCACTGCCGGATCAACATTAAAGTGGCGTGCTTGGTCGCATTCTAGATCGCACCTGACACGTTGCGGTGCCCTACCCCAACCCAGTTACACGCATTTGTGAACAAATCCCCACGGACTCATCTCAACCAACATTTCTTCGTCTTATTCACGATTACCACGATTTACGTTGTTGCTGTCTTGATATCTCGCATGCATGCTACCCTACACAACCCACTCCACCATCTGCCGATGTCAGGCGTTCATCCCTTCTTGTTATCTTGTAGCAGGATAAAACGGACAAGCACCGCTATTGTGCTTCATCTTGGTGAACTTCGGAGTGGCAACTATCGTATACCCTTTTGTTCACCATTTGATAGATTGGAAGTCGCTGTCAATGTTTGAGCAAATTCCTGGATCACGAAGTGGGTTAGCGTTGCATTGTATAATGTACATACAGTTGTTTTCAAAGTCAATAGTTCTGATCGTACGAAAAAGATGATCGAAGCCCACAACCTCGAACTACCGCCGATTGAGCGGAGTCAGGGTCCATAAAGGGCCCAAGGTACCAAGACAACACGAACCCGTTCATTTCTAGCTGACACGACTTCAGACCACGCTCAGGTTGGGTCCTCACCACACGATACTCTTACCAGAAAACATCATAATACCATGCTCAGCTACGCAGAAGAGCGTGCCGCCAACATTGCGCGCAACCGGCAGCTCCTCTCGTCACTCAATGTGGAGAAACTGAAGCCCACCACTGAACCGAAGGAGACGCGTCATAGGAATCAACAGAAAACCAAACCCTCTGCAGTTGGCAACAAAAGAAAGGCAGACGTGGACACGGACACGGGCGAGGGACCAGTCGCAAAGACCCCTCGGGTTGCAAATGACGAGAACGCGGCGCCCCAGTCTGAAGAATCGACAGAGGCCCGGAGGCGAAGCTCGCGCATCGCAGGCAAGCCTGCAGACGCGATAGCACGTGTTGAGCGCTCTCGTGGCACACCCCAGCCCATGTCTGTGAAAGCGCTCGTGCAGGACACCACAGGGCCAGCGAAGCGAGTGAGGCGACACAACCCGTGAGTAAGACTCCTTTGCCTGCGAGCCTACACTAATCCAGATTTGGACTTGGAGGAAAACGTATGGGTCAATTCCTGGAGTCGAGGTTGGCTCGTGGTGGGCGTCGAGGTATGACTTTTTCCTTTCGTGATTTCATTGCAATACTTGTTAATGAACCGGTCTGCATCAGGGAGGAATGCTCAAATGATGCTATTCATGCGTGAGTTAGAATCGACTTGAGCTCCGACATTCTCGTTGAAAACCTCTGTTTTCGGTATTCAAGCCCATGGGTGGGAGGTATCGCTCCAGGACCAGACGGGGCTTACTCCGTCGCGCTTTCAGGGGGCTACGATGATGATGTTGATGACGGATATGCATTGTAAGCACAGCATTTATGTCCTATCTTGCGTCGTTCAAGTCATTGGTGTTTCGCTCCATAAGCACATACACAGGCGCAGGGAAGTTGAAAACTTCCGTTAGTATTTCTTGTTAAGATGGCTTATCGTCATCATTGCAGGTGGTAGGGATCTCAAGGGAACGAAAGCAGCTCCAAAAAACGTGGGTAAAGTAGCCTAAAATTACTAGCGTCAGTCTAACTTTCCTATAAGCTTCGGACCGCTGAACAAAGCTTTGATCAATCGTTCGAACACAATCATAACAAGGCGCTCAAGGTACGCTTATTTTCGCAGCCCGTGGGGTCCTCTGTTGTCCTCATCGACTTGACGTTTCCCTTCAAGCGCTCCGTGGAGACAGGCAAGCCTATACGTGTCATCAGAGGATATAAACTTCAGTCGAAGTACGGACCAAGCGAAGGGTGAGGAGAACTCTCTTCTTCATCAACGACCTCTGATCCACCTCCGCCATAGATACCGCTATGATGGCTTATATGCCGTGAAGAAGGTATGCACCTAGCCGAGAATGATGTCTAATGGAGGTTGACTGGTGCGCCCGCGCAGTACTGGCAAGAGAAGGGCCTCAACAAAGGTGGTTTCTTGGTGTGTAAATTTGCGTTCGTGGTGAGTCGACTCACATCTCGTTTGGGCATTCTGACTCACTGTAATCCTTCTTTGATTTTTAGCGTTTACCAGGTCAGCCGCCCATTCCAGTCAAGGACATGGATGGAGAAGACGACGACGAAGTGGAATCGGCAGCGAGCGGTGAGTCTGACGCTGAAGGGGAAGAGGAGTGACGATACCTCGGTTTGACTTGATATACTAACTTTCGATATTACCCTGCGTACATATATTTTCGCAGTTGTTGCCCGAAGTTGGAATATATTGTCCATGTATGCTCCATTAACGATGAATCCTGACCTTTCGATAATGTCAATCACGACATTCTTTGACAGCGTGGAACCAACTCTGGGTCTCAGCAAGAACTCGAAGGCTCCGCCGGGTCGGAATTCGGGAGTGAATCGGATCGATTGACGTCCGGCATTTGTTTCTTCGTTTCCACCACCACCCGAGCAGCCTTCACACTAAACCGCACTCTTCTTCACGCCATCACACTCAGAATGTCTGCGGAAAACGCAGAGGAATTCGAGAACCTTCGGGAAAAGTTCGGCCGTTTCAGGATTCTCATCATCGGGCGCGCGAACGCCGGCAAGACAACCATCCTCCAGAGGATCTGCGACACCACGGAAAAACCAGAGATCTTTGACGGCGATGGGAACAAGGTATGGATTTGAGTCGACACGTGACGTTCTGTCGTATGCTAAAGCGTACGATTAGATCAATCTGACGCAGGTTGAGGGAACCAGGGGGGTAAGGATCGCTATTCGTCATGTCGAGACTCGCATAGAGCTGTGGCTCGTCTTCGCTAGCGCGGCATCCACGATATCGAGAACGAGCTCATCTTCCGGAGCAACGACAAATTCGTCTTTCATGACTCTCGGGGTTTCGAAGCTGGTCGCGTGGACGAATACGTGAACATGAAGAACTTTATTGCGGAGCGTGCAAAGACCACCCATCTCAAGAAGCGTCTTCATACGATATGGTAAGCAGGACAATCCTGCCGCGATATTCTAACGCATATCGTACAGGTATTGCATCCCGATGGACAAGCTCGATCGAGCGGTCCAACGTTCCGAGGAAATGTTTTTCGAGGAGTGTGATCCGGGAAATGGTGAATCCTTTGCGTTCGGTCTTTTTGAGCTGATGCAAGCGACCTCTCCAGTTCCCGTTGTGATACTATTCACGAAATATGATGCGCTGCTGCCTGTAGCACTGGGAAAACTAGCACCAGCCGATCGACGACTGCCGTTACAAGCGCGGGTGTCGAAGGCCAAGCCAGTCATCGAAGGAGTATTTGAGAAAGCCAACGTATGGGGCCGTCTTGCGCAAATGAAGCACGCCCCAAGGTCCTATGTGCAGATCGGAGGTTTGTTTTATATTTTTTGGTGACCGTGTATTAAGTCTAACCCGTATAAAAGGTATGCACAAATCTAGCGAGGAATGCAGCAAGCTTTTGGAAACTACTACAAGTGTTTTGGATGAAGAAGCTTTGCAGATGTTACTAATTTCAGCCCAGGAAGCAAATGTAGCCCTTTGTATGAAATATGCAGTTCAAGAGTGGGTTTGTTTGGTGAATGCCATGCCTTGATATGCTAACACTCACGGCCATGAAGCTTGATATCTGCTGTAGACAAGCTACACTACTTATCAGCTCCAATAACCAGCATAGGACTTTACAAGTTTGCATATTGGTTTCCTCATGTCCAGGTAAGAAATTAGATTTATAGGTGCTATATCATTTCTAATCTTGCTTGCATCACCACAGTCTGTAAGTTGATGCATCTGATATATTGATGAAAGTGGTCAAGCTGATCACCCCATATCAATGAAATCAAAGGCAGTGAGTGATGTATTGTAATGCATTGATGATGTATTTATGCTCATCCTTTTGAAATCAAAGGAAGTAAGTGATGCATTGTAATTCATTGATGATGTATTTATGCTCATCCTTTTGAAATCAAAGGCAGTAAGTGATGCATTGTAATCCATTGATGATGCATTTATGCTCATGCCTTTGAAATCAAAGCTGGTAAGTGATGCATTGTAATCCATTGATGATGTATTTATGCTCATGCCTTTGAAATCAAAGCTGGTAAGTGATGCATTGTAATCCATTGATGATGTATTTATGCTTATGCTTTTGAAATCAAAGAGAGTAAGTGATGCATTGTAATCCATTGATAATGTGTTTATGCTCATGCCTTTGAAATCAAAGGAAGTAAGTGATGCATTGTAATCCATTGATGATATATTTATGCTCATGCCTTTGAAATCAAGCTGGTAAGTGATGCATTGCAATCCATTGATGATGTATTTATTTATGCTCATGCCTTTGAAATCAAAGGAAGTAAGTGATGCATTGTAATCAATTGATGATGTATTTATGCTCATGCTTTTGAAATCAAAGAGAGTAAGTGATGCATTGTAATCCATTGATGATGTGTTTATGCTCATGCTTTTGAAATCAAAGAGAGTAAGTGATGCATTGTAATCCATTGGTGATGTATTCATGCTCATGCTTTTGAAATCAAAGGAAGTAAGTGATGCATTGTAATCCATTGATGATGTGTTCACACTCATGCTTTTGAAATCAAAGGAAGTAAGTGATGCATTGTAATCCATTGATGATGTATTTATGCTCATGCTTTTGAAATCAAAGAGAGTAAGTGATGCATTGTAATCCATTGGTGATGTATTTATGCTCATGCCTTTGAAATCAAAGCTGGTAAGTGATACATTGTAATCCATGGATGTGTTTGTGCTCATGCCTTTGAAATCAAAGGGAGTGAGTGATGCATTGTAATGCATTGATGATGTGTTTATGCTCATGCCTTTGAAATCAAAGGAAGTAAGTGATGCATTGTAATCCATTGATAATGTGTTTATGCTCATGCCTTTGAAATCAAAGGAAGTAAGTGATGCATTGTAATCCATTGATGATGTATTTATGCTCATCCTTTTGAAATCAAAGGAAGTAAGTGATGCATTGTAATCCATTGGTGATGTATTTATGCTCATGGTTTTGAAATCAAAGCTGGTAAGTGATGCATTGTAATCCATTGATGATGTATTTACATGCCTTTGAAATCAAAGCTGGTAAGTGATGCATTGTAATTTATTACTGATGTATTTATGCTCATGATTCTGCTTTCAAACTTATAGTTGGTAAGTAATGTTTTTAGCAGAGTAATTGTGTTAATGATTTTATAATTTTGCTTTTCAAAATTATAGGCAGTAAGTCATATAGTATAACATACTGATAAAATGATTATATTCATAATATCATGGTTTTGTTCTGGAAATTATAGCTGGTAAGTGGTACATTAAAGGAAATAATTTAATAATTGTGCTTATGTTCATACTTTTATTCATTTGACTTGAAATCACAGAGAGTAAGCTATACATTGGCACAAAATGATTGCACTTCTTATTTTATAATTCCATCCTGAAAATTATAGTTGGTGAGTTGTCTCTTTATAATGTGGTGAAATCATTGGTGATAGATTATACTTAATCTTATGAATCTGCTTTGAAAACTGTAGATAGTAAGTTATACAAGCAGCTTATTGTTAAAGTGATGATGATAACAATTTTCCTACTTTGCCTAATATTATAGGATGTGAGTAATATATATGATTATTATTATTATTTATTCTAACACAAATGTTGTAGAGGGTAAGTTATTTTAACAACATATTTGTAATAATATTTATCTCCTTCATTTTGTAGAATGTAAGCCATATATTGACATGTTAGAGTGGCTGATCAAATCTATTAAAAATATT
>JBBPMO010000962.1:0-14064 GCA_038090315.1 Xanthoconium stramineum
GAGATAGTAACGATCGTACGCACCCCGACCACGTTGTCATCCTCAGGAAAGACGCACCACTTCCCGTCTCTCGTACGCTGAAAGAACGATTCCGGCCGGTCAAGGTGCGCGACGTTAGCATGTCGAAGTTGCATACAGGTAAGGGGTGCGATGTGAAACACTCGGGGCTGCTGCTAACGCATGTACAGTGATCCTTACGGACGAACCGCGCGACAACGTCCGTCTATGTGGTTTCGGTAGTGGTGGACGGTATGGATTCTATCATATTATCATATGTTACGCGTTCTTATCCATGTAATCACCTTACAGTCTCGGTCCGTTTGCTCACACGCTATATACTCCAACACCACTGCCGCTTTCCTCGCACTCTATCGTGTCTGTCGCTCTCGGTCAAGACCATACCCTCGCCCTGACAAATGCAGGTGAAGTCATCAGCTGGGGATTGAACCGATTTGCCCAGCTTGGATACGTCGTGGAGGCGGGCCAAGGAGGTTCCGCGGACGAGTCGATACAGACGACACCGCGCAAGATTAGTCATCTGAAGAAAGAGTTTCTCAAAGGCGTCGCTGCTTGTAAAACTGCAAGTGCTTGCTGGTCGGGGGATGATGTGTGGACGTGGGGCACGAACAGTGGTCAACTTGGTGAGTTTACACTTGCAGCGTACGTTCCGAACAGGAAGCGACGGTTTTGTTTTCCCAGGATATAGCAAGGCAGCGAGTCCCATCCAAGTCCTCCCTCGCAAAGTGTCGATCATCACGCAGCCGATTCGCGGTATTGCGATGTCGGTCAGTTATCCATAGTCCATAGTTGCACGCGACAAACCGACGATGATATTTGACTTGATAGGAAACGGCGATGGTGTGCCTATTCATGACTGGTGAAGTCGTGTGTGTGTGGAATGGGGGTATTTCGAAGATCAAGTATGGGAATGTGTACACGCTGATTGTAGTACATATACTGATTTGGGTTTCCAGTTTTCCCGCACATGCCCTCCCTTCTAACAACTCAACCTATCGTCCGCCTCAAGCTGTTCTCGCTCCTGCAATTACAAAGCTCGTCTGTTGCGACGACCTGTTCGCAGCTCTCTCCTCTAACGGGGAGGTGTTCACATTTTCACTTCCGACTGCCGCCGAAGCGGAAGGTGTGCACGCAGGTGGGATAAGAGGTCTGGTCAAACCTCAGCGTACATGGGCACTGAGGAGGCAATTCAGCAGCGTGCAAGTGCGTCGTCTACAACTCCGGTTGTCGTCTGCTAGAGTTAACACCTCAACGATAATGGCGTGCACACTATCAGGACGTCGACATTGGCGGCGATGGCGCTTTGATAGTGTGCACACAATCAGGACACGTATTTGTGCGCTCCCGAAACCTCAAGAGCAGCACGACGAGCAACGGGACGAAGGCGTTCAAGTTTCAACGCATCGCCCATGTACAACGAGCCGTTACCGTTTGTGCCAACAGTACGGGTGCGTTTGGCGCCCTTCGAGTTGAATACAAGCCGCCGCCAATTAATGTCACTGGGAAACGCTTTTCGGCCGACATGGCTGCGATTGCACCTTACGTTGACGAGGCTGCGGTTTCGGCGTGCCAGAACACAAAGATACCGCTGGACAGGGTCATGGGCACTGACGATGAACTAGAAGACTCGTCAGTCCTCGACGACATTGGCGAGGTGGCTAAGTTGATGGCTGTCCTCTCCAATGGACCGAACCAAGTGGGATCTTCTGCGAAGGGCAACAAATACAGTGCAGACCTCGTCGTGCGCATTGGCACCATATTCGAAATACCCGCACACCGTATCGTCCTCGCCGCGCGCTGCACGCCTCTTCGAGAGGTACTCGGTGGAGATGGAGCGCTTCGCGACCAGTCCTCCAAGATTGCCGTAACATTCAAACCGCAACTAGTTCCTCCGGTACTCCACTTCACGGGAATCAATCCGCTTTCGTTGCTTATACTCCTTCGTTACCTATACGCTGATGAAGTCCTTGCGGTATGGGATCAACGTATCGGGTTGCTCTTCGAGGCCCAGTTTTCGAGCCTGGGCTTATCAACGACCCAAGTGCAAACGGATCTTGGTAGCCTGGCACATCTGTTGTGCCTTCCGCATCTAGCGTCAGCATTGCAATCTGTCGGGAAACGTGTTGCAAAGTTATCCGCAGAGGACGACTTTCAGCAACTTTTCGATCGGGCGCAACTCCTGGACTCATCGCGACGGCATGTTCACCAAGACCCTCTTGCACCCGACGTCGCGCTACACTTTGCCGACAAGACCGTTTACACGCACTCTGCTATTCTCCACGCGCGGTCTGCGTTCTTTGCCGCATTCTTTTCGGATCCAGACTGGACTGCCCAAAGGAGGGATGATGCTGGCGTCCTCGACGTGGAGATGGGACACCACAAGTGGCAAGTCATGCAATTTGTACTGCCTTTTGTTTGTTTTGGTCGGGAGACGATGTTTGAGACACTCGGTGGGTCATGTTGTGCGTCTTTTAACTCGTCCGAGTCAACCGTGTCGTAGAATTCCTCGACAATATTGATGAACTACTGGAGTTTATGTTTCTTGTGATATCCGCCGCGGTGAATCCATTCTCCCTTCCCCGTCTCTTCGGTGTTGTTGACTCTGTTTTCAATTAGAACGAATTACTCCTGACTCGGCTGGTCCTCTTGTGCTCTCAGGTTATCCTCAAGTACCTGAACGCGTACAATGCGTGTTATCTACTCACGGATGCCCTCCACTTCAACGCGGTCGATTTAGTAGATCGCATCCAAGCCTATATGACCGCCAATATCGAGATGTTACTCGAGTCGAGGATCCTGGACGACCTTGATCCTCGAGTAGTGCGCAAGCTCTCGGAACATGCGCGCGGCGCGCAGGCAACCCAGTCACCTGTCTCTCGGTCCGATAAGCTGGGACGCGCAGCGCTGGAGAAGCACAAGGACTGGCTTGCTTTGCAAGATATTCCAGTTCCCATCATACCTAGCCAGAAGCCCTGGGTTGTAAAGGACGCATCCAAGATGTCACCGCCTGGTTCGGCGAAGAAGACGATGGGGCGGCAATTGGGGTTTGTTTCGCCGATGACGAGCCCTGTGCTTCGTCCGTCGCTGGCGCCACCGCCGCTGCTGGAGGGAGACGACATTTTCGTGATGGACGATGGGGATGGGGGATCCCTCAAACTCAATGCGGTACAGACGAGCGGAGGCGAAGAGGTGAACGTCCCATTGACGACTGCGAGACTGAGATGGAGGAAGAATCCGGCGACGCCTCGGTGAATTTTGTCTGTGCGTCCTGACTTTATCTAACGTTCGCGTAGTACGGACCTCAAGGCCATCATGACGGAGGCGGAGAATGGCAAGAGGCAGGTGCATGCGAGAATGCTCCCCAGTCAAGGTTCTGGTCCCGTCGCAAGTGTCAAGCTAGATACGGGTGGCGCAACCGCAGCCACTCTGAAGAGTACGACCGCTACTCAAGGTGTAGCGGGCCCATCTCGACAACCAACACCTCTTGCACAACGTTGGCCATCTGACGCTCTGTCAACACCACGTCGCGTGGTATCAGAGCCTGCGACACCTCCTAAAGAGTCAGCGACGCCGAGTCGTACGAATAGTGCTACTCGGATTGCTCAGGTTTCGCCAGCGACACGGGGTCCTTCGCAGCTGGTCATGGGTCCCATTATCACACCCGTTCGGCAAGTACCAAACGCGTCAGGGCCTACGAGTAGTGGTGGCGGCCAGCGTAAGCCATCGTACGTACCTGTACTTATTCACACTTTCGTAAATTGACGATCGCGCCTTTTCTTTCAGGCTTGGTGGCGCATGGACGTTGCCGCCCGTACAGCCAATTGCGGCGCCGACCATGTCCAGCTCTACGACGCTGCCGTTTATAGAGATACAGAGGATGCAGGAACTACAGGACACGTTGTCTACTTCTAAGGACAAGCGATCATTAAGGGATATTCAGGAAGAGGAGAGGGCACGTCAGCAAGAGGCCGATTTCCTCAAGTGGTGGACCAGGGAGGAAGAGCGCGTGCGGCTCGAAATGCTCGAACAGGAGCAGGCGCAGGCGCGTGGCGGTACGGGATCGAGACAGCATAGTAAGAACAAAGGTGGTAAGACGAAGCCGCGAAAGCCCCAGGTGGAAGCCCAGCCAGAGACGCTTCCATTGAATACGGCGACCGCACAGCGGGAATCGCGTAACCATCGGAAATTGCGGCAGAGGGAGGACACCGACGATTAGACAATGCATCATGGGAACGTATCAAGCATGTATGGGTATGGATAAGTATGGGGTATGTATGGTGAGTCCAGTCGTCTATTTTTCTCGGGCTTGGAATGACATTTGCGAACTAGGACTAAGATGACTTAGAGTACTAGATTCGGTGTGTTTATTGTTAGGTTACGTGCAAGAATCCAATGATGAGCTGTAATCTGTTGACGACGCTCATCGATACTTCAGATCGAAAAAAACGCCGTGGCCCTGAACAACTGGATAAGTAGTTCAACACCCCTCTGACAGCCTGAGGAAAAGATCCAACTGCGCGAAGCTCCGCACACTTACACGAGTGAAATGTTGCTAGCCAAATAAATGGGGAAGACAACTAAGTATCATTACACACCAACAGGAACAATTTGCAAAGGCTGGCTGATACAGAAAGCAACATCAAAATGACCTATCCTCCTGACCCAGCTGACCACCGAATGACTTGGTACCTATTTCCTTCCTGACCGGATACCCGTCATCCCAAATGAGATCAAACGGACCCACCTGACTTTAGGAGGACCACAATCAGCTGCTCAAACGCAATTGACAAGTGTGAACCGGGGAGAAGGAATGAAAGACTTACAAGTCTGGATACCACCGTCTATGGAAGGGCGGGGGTTGGTGGTTTCCCTTTATCAATTCCTGTGGCGCGCAAAGTAGATCGGCTGATTCACATCGGGCCAGGTTTGTCATCCGTCTTTAGCCAGAAGTTTTCTGGAAGACGATGGGCGACCATCATGGCGGGAGAGGCCCTCGGATTGCGGGACAACAGGATCACCTGTCGTACCGGACGTCTTCAGGGGTGCAACGGACCGATTGATCTTTGGTTGCTTGGCACATTCTCTGAAAATGGAACGTATACATGAGGTGTCTTGTTAATGGGCGTTATGGCTTACCATGTTGCGCACGCTGACGACGGGCCTTGCGATGGGCCTCGCGCTTATCCCCGGTCCCGTTCTCCTCTGTAATCGTAAGGTTGAAATGGCTTGTGGTTTCGCAGATGTCCCACGGAATAAGAAGCTGAACTTCCCGGATTCTGGAATTCCATCCTCGAATACCACCCTTTGGGACCTGGGGTTCACGTTGAGCGTATGCATTGCGAGACAAGATCTGGCGTCTGGAAATGCGCATATTCAGCGAACTTCAACGTGTTGATCGAGAGATTGAGCGCACCTCCACCAGCTGCACAAAAATAGCATGAACCTCTGGGTGGATGGGTGACGACATAAGCTAGTAGCTATTTGGTGCGTTACATCAAATCAGTCACCATGAGGGCGGCGATATTTACTTCACTCACTCCACTGCCAGGTGAAATCAAGTCAATCTCTAATGTTCTCAGTTTGAAGAACGGAGCGTGTCGGTAGTGCGTAGTCCCAGCAGGAAGGAGATGTGTGAGGAGCTCCTAGATGCAATCTTGACGGAGAAGCTGGTGCTGACAAGAGGACCTCGCACTCAAACGTACGTCCGGGGGATCAATCGTCCGCCACGTTTCTTCAGAAGAGTAACTCATGAAATGTTACACGAGGCCTTCTTCGGCTCCCTCGGCACAGACATGCTTACGCTCGTTCTGTGACAGCCAGAGACCGAGCATTGAATTGGGCTTGCTGTCGACAACGGCTGAGACGGCGCAAAAGAGGCTAAGATTTGTGAGGGCAGAATGAAGGAACATGACACGTGCGCAGCAAGATCATATATTGCTACCACCTAGAGTCCCTGGTTTTCCGAGAGAGTCTGTGTGTAGTCCAATCGCTTCTTCTCCTTCTCCAACTCTAGCTCCGCAACCTTGTCTCCAGAGATGGTGGGGCTGAGATAAAGTCAATTGACGTACCAAGGTGCCTGCGCGCTAGCGCTTCGCGACGGTGTCTGCCTCCTGCGACAAGGAATGAGTCATGTTGCCGCCAAACCCTGCTCTCCCTCCGTGCTTCGTGGCGAGTCGAACTTGAAGCTTGAAGGACGACCTGGGTGACACTGGCTAACTTTCTGAACAAAGGGTAAAGGACTACTACTCCCTTTGCGGGAACAAGACATTCGATTGGCTTAGAGATCCAAACGAGAACGGTTGGAAGAGACGAGAACGTACATACCCCAGCGTGATGCCCCGTCCGAGTGTCGTTCGGACATGGGCGTGTGAATAGCAGTGTTACGGTTCGAACGTTCAATCGTCGCGCCTACTTACTAGCAGTACAGACTCAGCCTAAGAGCTTCAAGTACTGGCAACACTTCAGCAAACATAACCGGAGCATTGGGCCCCCGAGAAGACGATGGTAGGTTCATCAACAACATTCTTGCGAACGCATCGGAACCCGGTGGTTACTCAAGCGGTGCAGCTCAACTTCTGCCAGTTCAGCAATCTAAGGAAGCCTGTTGTGACCAACATCAATCCTGTCTAGCGGATTGACGTACAATTACAGGCTGGCATACAACCTCGGTGATCTGGCCCCTGGACCATGAGGCCGATCAAAGAGGAGGTACGTTGTCTTCGAATGTCTGAACAACGAACCTGATGAGATCATTGCGAACGCAGCCCCCGTGATCATGCAGGCGACTTCGTATCTTCCCCGGAGCTCCAACGCGCCGTAGGTCTTCTTTCATTTCTGACCTACAGGAGGCTAAACTCGCCAGACCACATCTCGCGTGAAATGGGTGGCCAAGCCAGTGTCCTAACTTGCCTTGGAACATAACTGGACGTCGTTGTAGGGCATTCAGTCAGCAAAGCGGCCGGATCTCATGGCATCTTCCATGAGATAAGTACTCTGGCAGGAAACATGATCAAGTATTTGTGCTCCCAAAAATGGTACGCTTCGAATTCTTTGATTCTTCAATTGCTGTCATAGTGAATACTTGCGAAGATTTGTGACTACGATACGGTGATCGCGGGAGGAAAGAAGACTCAACTGCCCTCCAGTAGCATTGATCGTCGATGTGCTCCTGGTCTTCCGTACCCCTTGGATTCACCTCAATGGCGTCCCAAGGTATGCGCCATCGAAGCATTTGGTGTATAGAGCCAGATCTCTATATTTTATTGGGAATGGCGAACACAAGGTCCCTCTGTTTATATAAAAGCAATGCGTGTCGGGTTGTCGGATGGTGTCCAGGATAAACCATGGTCGTTCTCTCTACGATTCCGAGCGATCGAGACTCCAAACATGACTCGGGGATTGTCGAGACGACCGGTGCCTCTGTTACGCCAATGCCACCCAAGAAAGACCTCAGGTTTTGGCTCATCTTCGCCTCAATGTGTATATGTCTCTTTCTCTCTGCCCTCGAACTATCGTCTATTCCCACAGCACTCCCCACCATTGCGCATGAACTCCAGGCTTCCCAGTTTGTCTGGGTTGGTTCTGCGTACGCTCTTTCGTCGACGGCCTTCCTCCCTATGAGCGGTGGTCTGGCTCAAGTCTTCGGTCGGCAACCTGCCATTCTGGGGACCATGGGTCTTTTTGCACTCGGCAGCGGAATTTGTGGTGGGGCGACAAGTATGAATATGCTCATCGCGGGCAGGACTGTACAAGGTTTGGGTGGAGGAGGTATCCAATCTCTCACAAGCATCATCCTGGCCGATCTTGTCTCCTTACAAGAACGTGGAGTCTATGCCGGATTTTTCGGGCTGTAAGGCCTTGCCTTAGACCTTTGCGACTTAGACTGATTACCCTGTCTTTGTTTTCTAGCACATGGTGTCTTGCTGCATCGGTCGGTCCCGTTATCGGAGGCAGCCTTGCTGCACAGGGCAAATGGCGCTGGCTTTTCTGTATGTCTGATACCGATGCTCACAACCAGGATAAGGACGTTCTGATAACTGTAATTAGACCTCAACCTTCCCATTGCACTCATCGGGTCTCTCTCAGTCGTGCTCTTCTTGGACCTACCGACCCCCCCTGGCACCTATCGGGACAAACTGGGACGCATGGATTGGATGTGGGCCTGAGTCATCGCAACAGATGTATTGAGACTGACCGGTGTTTCGCTGATAGAGGCAACTGTCTCGTCATCTCGAGCACCGTCGCGTACACGGTTGGGTTGACGTGGGGTGGTACTATTGCGCCGTGGGGTTCAACTACGGTTCTCGTTCCGCTCGCTCTTGGATTTGTCGTTTTCGTATCCTTTATGGTCTACGAGGCGATCATTGCAACGTACCCTCTCGTACGCGACTTTCTGGCTTTCAGTTTTGGCGCGGCGTTCATGGCCCATGCTTCATTTCTTAGGTTCCGCTAGCGCTGATGACAAACGCAACCAGTATCAGCGGGTATGTGATTTCTTCCAATGGCTCTTGTCATTGCGTTTTACTCCGACCCCTTTAGATACATTCAGACATTCTCCACCGCCCTCAACGCACTAGCCGTCGCCTGTGAGTTCGTGTCCTTTGCTCTCTTTGCCCACTTACCCACCTTCATCATTCTAGATTTCTTCCCGGTCTACTTTCAAGCATGCAAAGGCGTCTCACCCATCCTGTCCGGGATTTACACCCTCTGTCTCTGCGCATTTGCGCCAGGCGCCATCCTCACTGGTATGTCGGTGAAAGCGACGGGCCGATACAGGCCACAGATATGGATCGCTTGGGTGATCGTGCTCATCGCGATGGGCCTGTTGAGCGCTCCCGCGATAAATGGGGTCGGTACTAAGATTGGAACGTCACTTGGGTACTTGGTCCTGCCCGGTCTTGGTAACAGGTGCGTACTACTCGCGCCCGTTCGTTCACGTTTATTTATCCTCGCCTCTCATTTTCTCCTCTCGGAGAGCTGTGCGCTGACAAATTTTCTTTACCTGCGCTTAGGGCATTGTCTGCAACGACCGTATACCCGATCCAAGCACCGTTGTCGGTCACCCAAAACGCGTCCGCGCTCACGTGGATGTGGTTCCTCCGTTCGTTTGCCGGTGTGAGCATCACCTACGCATCTCTCATGCACCCACGGGATGACATTTACACAGGTCTGGGGCGTTACGATCGGGAGCGCCGTCCTCCAAAACGAGCTCTCCAAGACCCTCCCACCGTCGTTTATCCAATCCATCCCGCAGGGGACAGGGACCGCTGTCCCCACACTGTACGCCTTCATTCCAGACTTTTCCACGCTTCCACCGCACGTCCGGTCCGAGGTCCAGGATGCGTTCACCAACAGTCTGGTGGTACTATGGCAAGTCTTGACGGCAGTGTGTGCGGTTGGCGGTGTGGCATCGTTGTTCATGAGAGGGTTCGTGTTGAGCCATTCGCTCGATGAGGCTTGGGTGATGAGGGAAAGGGAACAGAACCGAGAGCTTGAGGCGACATGTTGACCGCCAGTGAAGGGATAGAGTAATTATTACATCGTTTGTGCCTTACCGTTGTTACCGTTCTCTGCTTCGATGAATTGAGATAAACAAGGGTAAACGCTTCTGCTCGTGACTGGCCCACAACATCGACGGACGTACACCGATGGAAACACACTGCATCTTCCCAGATGAAGTTGTTCTCCATATTCTCAAGTTCTCGAACTCAAGAAACGTCGTTCGATGGCGAATGGTCAGTCCACTTTCTTTGTCAGAACTATGGGCTCATCCTCAGTAGGTTTCAAAGAGGTTCCGCGCCATAACCTATGATACTTCACTCTGGAGAGTTTTGTACGCGAATTCATCTCTCCTTCGGCCGCTTGGACCGTTTCTATCTCGGTCTGCCGCCCATCTCGAGCAGATGCTCGTACGATCAGAGAAATTGGCATGGTCATGGACGACGCAGCCCATACGAGAAGTGTCGAGCATCCAGCTCCAAGTTGAGCAAAAGCCAAGACCATGGTTCATCAGACTCCTCGGTGGGCGATGGTTGGTTGGGTGCGAGTCAGCCAGGCGCTTTGTCCTGTATGATGTCGACGCCTCTCTCGAAACACGTACCCTCCAGAAACAGGTTATGTGGGAACCGGAGGAGGAGGTGGTGCACTGGGACGCGAGTTTAATGACAACGGAAGACGGACAGGTCGTCCTATATCTACTATACAGCGAGCTGGAACCGGATATTCAATGGTACGCCTCCATTTGCTGCTGTTCATCAATGGCTTAAGAGGAACCTTTGCACGCGTTTCGCTGCCTATCCTCCCCTTCCTGCAACAGTAGACTTTTGGAGTTTCGGTTAAATGACGAATCAGGCGAGCCATGCTGTGCCGCCGTTTTTGATATCCCCACAACAGGCCTCGAGGTCCTTGAGGCAGACATTCAGGGTGGGGATTCCAGGTCGCCGTTTCTCTACTTCCCAGATCATGACGCTGTATTTGACACACGAACGGGTGTATTGTATCAAATTCCCGATTTTTTCATTGGACTGGTGAGTAATGTAGTGGTCCAATAGTTCGTGGTCTCACTCACCAGAACTAGGACGAAACGCGGGATAAAATCGGGGCCAACCGTTACGGTCGCAGGAACCGCCCATGCCTAGTCGTACTTACAAGCACCCATGTCATTGGCCTTTACAAACGTTTTATCCCCTCCATGATGCTCATACAAGCATTCACTGTCGATGAATCTTCTGTCGAGGATGGTGTAGGCTCCCTCCACCTTTCTCATGAAGGCGTTTCAAGCAACCGTTACCAATCCGTCATGCTC
The DNA here is from genome assembly GCA_038090315.1 of Xanthoconium stramineum. Taxonomy (NCBI): domain Eukaryota; kingdom Fungi; phylum Basidiomycota; class Agaricomycetes; order Boletales; family Boletaceae; genus Xanthoconium; species Xanthoconium stramineum. The sequence goes on from JBBPMO010000962.1 coordinate 10,823, forward strand.
TTGCGAAACTCAATTTTCGATCCCCTCACTGGATCCGTCAAGCTGAAGCTGTTGGATGACAGTCTCGAGCATCACCATTTTATCTGCGAGGATTTGATACTCCCCAAGTCTTCTGTCGATGACATTTTACCAATCACGATCGTCGTAGACGAGAGGATTACGAATGTCGAAATACCTCCCCAAGTCAAAATCGAACGCTGTATTAACGTTGGTTACTCTGACTCCGGGAATCTAAGAGGGTTCTTTAGGACGCTGCGTCAAGGACAACCACAGGTTTCTTTCATCATGAAGTTCGCCATCGATGTGACACAAGACGAATCCACGCTTTCGTTTGGGGAGTTGCTACTCCCCAATCTGGACCATATTGAAGATCGGAACATTGAGAGAATCCATCTCGATGGTGAAAGAGGACGGTTATACTTTGTTATTGGTGATGGATTCGTATATCCAGATCAACCGGTGCGACAGGTGGTTGTTGTTGACGTAGAATAAGTCACTGTCCCTGCCCACGCTGTTCGGTCGAGTTACTGACAATGGAAATGGGTGTTTTTCATTGACCCACCACGCGTACTTGTATTGGTGGGCAAGGTTTCATCGCGCACTCTGGGCTCGGAGAGGAACACGAGCCTTGGTTCTCTTTCTAAAGCTTTGAATTTGAAGACCCTGTTGTAAAGGAGATCGAAGTTGTTCAAGGTGAGTTTAGGTAAACAAGGGTAAACACCTGGCCCTCTCGACGGACTTAGTACGACACTGAACCGGAATACGACGCGCTCGACATCATTTTCTATATCGTTCCCCCCACGGGAGCTAGTAGTGCGTCAGCGGCAAGTTGGCAACCATGTGCACACTGCCCAGTGATTGTCTCGCCCTAATAGAGCACAGGCCGCGGGAATGTCATTGAGGATATAGTGTCTGGTGAGATTACTAGTACATACATCGTTCGCACTGTATGGTGTGGCTACCGAACGTTCTCTGCTCCAAGGGTCCTGTCATCGCTGTATAATGACTATACCAAAACATTACTTGAAGCTCGACATCATGCGTGTACCACCGTCCCCTCGCGTTCCTCCCATGTGAGATACCGCGTCGGAAGCCATTCTGGCTGTGTCCACACCGTACTGGCCAATTCTGCCATGATCATCTGTGCGACAACTTCGGCACTGAAAAGAACACAGGGAAAGAAAAGGAAAGAGTGATCGCATGTCACCTCGAGCAGAAGGCACGAGAAAAGCGACTTACCATCCAAACGCACGGGGCATACCATGCCCCGAATACCCAGCGGAGATAAACTGGCCCGTGTACCGCCCGCCACCGGTCCCTCGCACTATGGGAAGTTTGTCAACAGGTCCGACCTGTGGGTGTCATCGTCGGTGAGGCGACGTGTGTCAATTCTGGACGATCAGACGTACGAATGGATCTTCTATCGCTGTGTAGCCCGTAATGCCCGTCTAAAAAGATTATGATCATGATCATGATCGCGATCGGATCATGGGTCAATATATGCGGACGCGGACGCACCCATTCCATCTCTGGCTCTCGCCCTGGTTCGAATTTGCCCTCAAATACCTTGGGCAAGAACGCGCGCAGGGTTTCGCCGACTTGAGGGTGACACGTCGTGTCGTCGTCGACATAGACTTCCATGCTGGGGTGGGCGGCATAGCGTGCGCCACCGAGGATGATCAAGGGTTTTTCGTCTGTTGTCTTGACCGGACGTGGGAACCAGTATTCTGATCCCTGTGAATAGTAATACAATATGTCAAGGCAAAGACAGGAAAGCAGCAAATCAATATGCGAATATACTAGCAGATAGAGTTCATACCTCGTTCGCAATCCATCCGTTGGTCTTGATCTGATCCGTACCAACAGAAGCGCGCGTCGCGATGACTTGTCCGCGAACAGGCACGATGCCTTGTGGGCCCACTAAGAAGGGGAGGAGATGAGAAGCATACGCGTTCGTGGCGTGAACGACGCGCGAGCAGGTGATGGTGCCTCTAGGTGTTGAAAGCGTGTACGCAAGTGTAGTGTTGGTCGACGAGCCAGACTTGTACGCAGAGGTCGTGCTCTCGATCGCCGTGACAGGGGTATGGGTGTGCAACGTAAGGTCAAAGCGCGAACCTGCACGCGATTTGGCCAGTTGATAGAGTTTGGTGATGAGCTTGAGTGGCCAGAGATCGTAGCCCGGGATTCTCACTGCTGGATAACGCGCACCAAACGTCTAACACGAGTCGATGGGAGATCAGTACTCAGTGGCGACGACGTTGAAATTGCAAACGCTTACAGCTTCGACTTCCTCTGTGCTCAAATCAAGCACATCATCCAGAGACCATCCCGCATCCGTCGCCGCCTCGCGATCGCGTCGAACCAACTCGAGTTCCCTATCAGACAACAACAGATCGACGCGACCCCCATTTACGAGATCGACGTCGTCTGTCCATCCGTGTTCTTGGATGAGCCGCACGAGCGACGATACGGTGTGAGCTTCTAACGCGTACGATCGTTTGGCTTCTTCGGGACCGTACTTGGCCGTGTGGGCGTGGAATCCAGAGAAGGCGGCGGGTGTGAGGTGACCGCCGTTCCGACCTGTTAGGCAAGCGACGAGACCAGTCCCCAGCCGATATCGATTAGATCCAGGACGTTCGGTGACCGAAACCTGTAAATCGGCTTACCAGTCGCCCCTGCACCTAAGAGAGCGTGAGCTCGGCACCCGGCGTGGAGCAAATGGATGATACCCACAAAAGTCCCTCGCCTCGAGAATGACCACCTTGAGTGGTGACTGGAGTGCGTTTGTCTTGATTGCTTCGGAGAGGTGGTACGCCACGCCGACGCCAGTGACACCCGAACCAATGATGCACACGTCTGCACTGGTGACTAAGGACCCTGCGCTGCCCTCGCGTGCGAGCGGACTGGCATCTGGAGAGGAATCTGTCCAGAAGGAGCGCGTTGGGTTTGGGGATGGTAGGCCCGCCGGCTTTGGATCGATGGAAAAAAAGGTCGTTGGGAGCGTCGCCATCGCACACGACTAATATTACAACAGCTGATGTTATCAATTTCACGATATATCCAGGAAGAGGATAGCAAATAGGTAAGCAAATTAGGCGTACATCGCCCGCAACATGTCTGCAAACGAATCTATCTCTCCCTTCTTTCCTTGTCGTCTTGATTTGCGCTGCTCGATGTACACTTAGTCACGTCCGAACATCAAAGCTCCAAACACGCACCTCGTCACCCCGTGGCTGTCGTCG
>JBBPMO010000963.1:0-14056 GCA_038090315.1 Xanthoconium stramineum
ATATTGGAGATCTAATCCTAACTCGGGCATAGCAACCTGGTTTGAGCACGAGAAAAATACATACTTAGACTATGTTACAAGGGTGGTTTTTAGGTACATATTTGTCGACGGATTTTAACTCTGTTGCGGAATTTTGTGAGGGGTCCACTCAGGGGTCCACTCAGGGGGCCGGTCAGAGGCCGGTCAGAGGGCCGGTCAGAGGGTACGCAAATAACCTGTAACTGTCAGTTGGCATCCACGTCTGGTGTAGAAATGACTACACTTACGGAGAAGGAGAAGGGAAGGGGACCACCTAGTTCCGGTGGTAAGGCTCCTGGGATATATATCAGGTCAACATCACGCATGTAGAGATGATGGCACTTACAAGCGAGGGTAACTCGACGTCCGCAAGCGCAAAGAGAAAGGCGCGTTCTCCGGCAGACAAGGCCCTAACCCATCCATCATCATACCAATTTCGGGGAAGTGAAGAGATCGCCTTTGCTCGAGCATTTTTCTTGCATGATTCGTAGTGGCGCAGGAGTGAGGTATTCCCTAGATGCGAGCGCATGTTCTCTTCCCTGACTGAGGGCTCGTAAGAGTCCACAGCTCGGAACAGCTCTGAGATGTGAGGGCTTAGCCATGGGATTTCGACACGTCGCACAGACTTTGTAAAGATGCTTGATGGGGCGTCAGTTTCGTCCCCACTCATCCCCTCCACACCTAGACGTTCAATAATTTTAGAGATCACATCCCATTTTCCAGGGTCGCGGAAACAATTCTCCCGAGCAATCCTTTTCCGTCTTCGAAATGTCTAGGGGTGACTCAGTAGATATCCGTAAGAGAACTTGTCACATACACCGTGTTTCCGAGCTGTGGACCTGTCATTCTTCAGCTGCAGGGCTCGTGTAGCATTTTGCTTCGAGATGGCATCCTCTCGTTGCTCATTTGGACAGGCTTCGATAACCGCCTTCTGTCGACAGGCTTGAAGGGTCCGGGATAGCTTCTGCAAGCAGATGGAAGAGAGGGCGTTGACGTGCATGGTTTTATCGTCATAAACGATGGTGGGGTATGTTCCTGCCTTGATCTTTGTCTGGAAGTCAACCGCTAACAAACGAATTATCTCTTGGTTCCAGGGCGACAATTTCAAAGAGCTTTGCCAGTCAATGGCAACATTGTCGATAACTGGGGGGGAACTACCGTCTCGAATGAATGCTGCGACTTGGACGGAAGGGGCTTGCGCAGGGATTTGTTGTTTGGATGATTGGGTGACCATCACACCTTTCCCTACCAGATATATCCTACATGCCGACTACAAAATGATTAATGGTAACCAATGTTATGATTTCAACACAGGACGTACGTGTAAGAAGTTCTTGTGGCCACGAGGTCCAGGCTTCTTCCTGCCCTTTGGGTGGTTTTGTGGTTGATCCTTATCCGTTTCGTCATCGCCTTCCCAGCCATCAGCTTCGGAATGCCATTGAGTGCGTGAACCTTTAGCACCACGCTCAGATCCAAGGGAAGCGACCTTCGCATCAAAAAACGCCTCTAAACGAGGGATACAGGTATCCAGCACCCCACGGACTGTTGACTCAACTATTTGAGTCGAATTCAAGGAAAGTTGCTCTGTAATGGCGCACTCAATGACACTTCGGAGAGACTCGGGTACTCGCAATGGTCGCCTTGGAGTCGTAGGTGAATCCGATTGTGTTGGGTAATGAGAGGGCAGAGGGGGGAGATCTGGTTGTATTGAAGGAGGCGGGTGGGCGGGTAGATCAACCTCCATGGAACGAGGCTGGTCATCTCGACGGCGTTGTGGGATGGTTGGTGGAATTTTATGAGTCACCGGTTCATTGGTGATGACAGGAGCGCCGGAGAGGGGATCAAGCGATACAGAAGTCTGAGAGGCAAGCGCGGTACGGGCGTCGACGGGAACACCAGAGAGGGGATCAAGTGAGAGAGGGGTCTGAGAGGCGAGCGCGGTACTGACGTCGATAGTCGGGGAGTCGTTGAGACGCAAGGCCATTATGTCAACAGCCATCTCTTCCTCGCCAGAGGATCGTGGATGTGTGTTCTGCCGAGGAGAGATCGGGGAATGTCTTCGCGGGCGAAATGACCCTAAAGACCACCGTTAGCTTACAAGACAGATGTTCAAAGGCCACTGGAAACGGACCTGGCATAGGGCTCAAGGAGCGATCACTTCGAACACGCTCATACCCTTCTTTCCACCGAACTCGACCGCGGGTTGAGGGTCGGGACACAGCCGTCGCATACGGTGACTCGGATGTGGTCTCGGAATCGAGATCATTCTGTCAGAGATATTTCAAGGATCTCGAGAAAAGCAGAACAGCGGAGGTACTTACAGACTGAGCATTGAACCGCGGGGTATTGTATATCTGAGCTTCGGTGGACGGGGTGGTAGAGACGATTGGGCTATCATTAAGTACTTGAGGGGGAGTGAGAGCGATGGGGCCGACAATGGTCTGATTCTTCTGGACTTCAATGGACGGGGTGGTAGAGACGAATGGGTTGTCGTTGAGTGCCTGAGGGGGAGTGAGTACGATGGGGCCGGTAGTGGTCTGATTCTTCTGGACTTCGGTGGACAGAGCGGTAAAGGAGGTAACTGGGTTGTCGTTGAGTACCTTCGGAGGGCTGAGAGTGATGGGGCTAGCAATGGTCTGATTCGTCTGGATTTCGGTGGACGGAGCGGTAGAGACGATTGGGCTGTCGTTGAGTACCTGAGGGGGAGTGGGAGCGTTGGGGCCGACAGTGGACTGATCCATCCGGACTTCAATGGACGAGGCGGTAGAGGAGGTAGTTGGGTTGTCGTTGAGTACTGGCGGAGGGCTGAGAGCGATGGAGCCAGCAGTGGTCTGATTCATCTGGACTTCGGTGGACGGGGCTGTAGAGACGACTGAGCTGTCGTTGAGTACCATGGGGCCAGTAGTAGTCTGATTCGTCTGGACTTCGGTGGACGGGGCTGTAGAGACGATTGAGCTGTCGTCGAGTACCTGAGGGGGAGTGAGGGCGATGGGGCCAGTAGTGGTCTGATTCATCTGGACTTCGATGGGCGAGGCGGTAGAAGGGGTTGTCAGGTTGTCATTGAGTACCTGAGGAGAGCTGAAGGCGATGGAGCTGGTGGTGGTCTGGTTCATCTGGACTTCAATGGGTGGGTCGGTAGAGGTGATTGGGCTGTCATTAGGAGAGCTGAAGGCGTTTGGATTCGTCTGGACTTCAGTGGGAGAAGCGTGGCAAGGGGGAGTCGAGGTCCTACGACCGGTAGCAAAGCGAGGATATGGAGATGGGCGAAGTGGTTGTGAGTGATCACCGATTGTCTGGAGTTCAATGGCTTTACGGTGAGCCTCGACCAAGGGAAGACGAGTGAGAGCATTATCAATCGCTCGCAAATTTCGCTTGGTCAACTCCCCGGCCTGCAGTCGATCAATAAGCACTCGGGAAGCTACCTGATATTGAATATGCACATACGGTGTGGGAGATTGCTGCGAGTGTGCGCATTGCACCGGATAACGATACATGGGGATATTGAGAAGAATCAGGAATGTCAGACGACATGAGGGGGAACTTACCTAGTGACGTCCGGTCCGCAACATTATAACCTGGCAATCCCAATTGTTCGATGAACACGACCACATTAAGGCGACTTTTGTTCTTTCGTCTACCTTAGCAACCCCACAACGACACGATTTGATAGTAATGCGCAAGTAACGTATGCTGTGAGTGTACAGCATCAATACTATTGTACTATACATGTACCTATATATGAACCAATCTATTGTACGGGTGACGCGATTCGAGGAGTGCACTCAAGGGTACTAGCATACTGTAATGGGAAGGAAAGAAGTCATTGTGGGAAATTTCTGGTCCTAAATAGGGATTGCCGATTTCGAACTCAGCAGTCTACGGAATCAATCTCAGATACAGTAATGTAGTGCAAGTGGTGTACATACCTTATTTCGGATACTTAAAGAATCACTACACGTAGGGAGACCAAGAGTTAGTAGGGAGTGACGGATTGAGCTGCACCGACTCACCTAGCCATATCCAATAGGGTATTAATCGATTATCACACACCCATTGATGAAAATAACCCAATCTCACTGATATTTTTTTCGAGTACGTAGATCTAACTAGTGGGAGGAAGTGGCTATTTCGACTTCGATAACCCGATCCCAAGCTATTTCTGCTTCTTTCGCCAGGGTGTTGTCAGTTCGAACCACAGACACACGCTTTGCTTTTCTAGATGAACGAACGACGGATAGTACCGTACCCACGGCCTCGCCTTGCCCTTCTTCCTTAGCCTTGATGACCATGCAGTATGTGCGTCCCTGAGATGGAGGGTAAGGAGCCAGATATTTCTCATGGATGTTTTCGTAAAGCCTCTTTCCTCCAGCTCCTCGAGACGTGATGGAGACGGCAAGGTGGGAAGAGGGTACTGGCCCTCCCGATGTTGCTTGGAAGGGGTCGGGTATGTCGGTTCGGCAGCAGCGGTTCACATAACCTGCGCGCCAGGTATCGTCGACCTTGAATACGGCGTGATGAGTTCGGAGAACTGCTTGGACCTCCGGGCGTAACATGAAGTCAAGTTCTGAAAGAAGTTAATCTAGGGTGTAAATGAGGGAGAGGACGGACTAACTTGTTAACAGTGGGCTCTGCACTATGTCGTCAATGTCGACTGTCCATGGATTGGTCGACGAATACACAGCGTCTGACAAGGCACCCAGGGGTGGTTCGGGGCGAAATGGGGGAGGCGTTTTCTGTCTCGTGGCTTGCTCCGGGATCTCAGCACGTCTGAACGCCGCTGCTACTTGTAGAAGCTGGTCGTAGGTTAAAGGCAGTCCGCCTAATGTGGTGTTACAACCCCTGAAAGAGATATTAAGACGTCAGGGAATCGAGATGTGACTGAGGCTTACTTGACAACGACGTCATTCTTGTCGAGGGTAACACATGCGGCGTGACCTGGTGCAACGACGCACTTGTCTCGCGACACACTTCTGAGAGTCCCTCGCCAGCCCTTGTAGTGTTTTCTAATTACCAGAATATCCTTCCCCACATATCGTTCAGTCTCATCACGCTCGGAGACCCGGGATTCGTGCGCAACGAACGTGATGGGAACAAAAAAACGTTCCTACGTGGAGATTAGTGTGCGTTAACAGAAGAGGGGTCCAATACTTACGCCGTCAGCCCAAGCATTCACCTCCAAAGTTTTCTTGTCGAGGTCAACCACCCCGACGATCCCTCTTTTCCCCAACCACTTGCCTCGTACGATCACGACAGCATCACCAGACCTGACATTGTAACCACGCTCCGCCGAGTAGCGGAGAGCATTTGCGGGAGGCTCGAACGTTGTGTCACGGATACCAACCGTGATGGTGGGGAGCGAGGGATCCAATGGCCGTAAAGAAACCACGGGTGGAGAGACAGCCTCAACGGTCCCGATATACCCAGCGGAAGTGCCAGATAACACCAGAGCAGTGTCACCGATTTCGACATCACGACCAATCTTCTCGGTGTCATCGGTGACCTTCGAGGGCGCGGGCATGGGGCGATCGGGTAAATACGATTCTAGAAGATAGGGGGGGGCGCGAATCTAAAGATCCGTTACTAGGATCGGTTTCGCTAAAAGACGAGAAAGCACTTACTGGTGAGTAGTCTTGATCAAGGAAGGTAACCTCTCCGGTGCAATGATCAACCTCTGCGACCAATCCAAACTTCCCGATATGTTCGTGATGGACGTTTCGGCAGTCACTGCATGGGTCAGCGATTACTCGCACAACATCCCCGGCTTGATACACCCTGTCTAGCGCAGCGAGGGAGACAACCAGATTTTCCCTCTCCACGATGCTCTCCACCAACGCAGAGTTGTTTTCGAGATCGATGGAAACCAACTTGGAGGGCACTTGGAAATGACTTGCGTCATTGACCACCACACGATCGAGCGGCTTCCAGAACGTCTGATTATATCGCCGGCGGGTATCATCCATGAAGGCGGGATCAATCCCTGATTGGAGATGAAGCGATATTTGGTGAGGAGACGGCGTGGGGAGTACGCGCAGTTGGGTTTCTGGTACTTGGAGGAGCAGGAGCCCGGCAATGTAGCGACGTCTTTGAAATATAAAGGTCGGGCGTCCGTGCATGCGAGTGGACCCTACTCCTTTGTAGTTCTCCAGAGAGAAAAGTCGACGGGCGTGACAATCTTGACCAATCATCTCGTCACCGGGATGACGTGGAAGAGGGCTAAGATCCCTTGATGCTACTAGGACGTCGAGAACACCAGATTTGTGATCGAAGGCGACTACGTATCCCAGGTCGCCCTTATATCGCCCGCGTTTCGTGATAATGCACCATGCTGGAATCGTGCGCGATCCGCAAAATAGGGCACGGAGCACAGGATCCTCGGCAGGCACACGCGTGAAACTTCGTATACAGTCAACATGTGACAGGGGGGCACGCTCGAACAAGGTTTTTGTGTCGGGAGAAAATACGCTCACGCGGCCAGGGAGTCCTTCGATGGTGGAAGACTTGAGGCCCGCTTTGTTCCACATCTCAGCTATATATTTTGCTGAACTGGCTGCATAGAGGGGTTACACGGCGAAAGAATTTTTCGAACGGAAAAACTCACCAGGCGCAATTCTGACAAACCAAAGAAGTATTTGCTCGGCGACATTCGAAGGGGTGGGTTGGGGTGATGGGGAAGTTGACTCACGCGATACTGCGTGTCGCACAGAAGACGGTTGATAGGCGGTGAGCCTGCGGTGATGCTCCGGGAGAGAAATTGCGCTAAACTTTTTCTCTCGCCTGTCCAAATTCGTCTCGAAGGCCAATTCAGAGACGAGGTGCTCCCAGTAGTCTGTTTTCGCATGCTTCCCATGCTGGAAATCCAACTTCTTCAGGAGTATTTCAAAGTTGAGCGTGCCGCGCAACCAATTACCGATTGCCTTCCATATACCAATGTCGTCTAACACCTCTAGATCTGGATCTTCTTCCAGACTCTCTTCATCCTCCAGTTCGTGATTGACGCCAAAGCGCTGCGAGATAGCGTCAATCGCTTGGCTGTACCTTGACGGACCAGGGAGTGGAACGGCAGGGTAAATGTTGGGCCCAAGTGAACTGGGTCCGGCCACCGGTCCGTCCTCACTGTCCGGGGTAATGAACGTGTCCAAATCTTGGGAAGAGTGAGTGTACGGAGAGAGAAAGGGAATATCAGAGAGGACGCACCGTCTATCTCGTCCTCCTCAAGTTCCTCCTCATCTGCGTCATCTTGAGCTTCCAAATCTAAGAAGCGAGAGGCTCTGGTTGTTACAGAACGTTTGGCTTGCTTTTCCTTCGTGTCAAGCTGGAGACGAGTAAGATGACTAGAACTAATTAGTCATATAAACACCAACCTTACGACGTTTGGGGGATGGTAAATCTTCGGAGTCCCGACAAGTTTTGCTTCCCCGGTACCCCGATGGACCTGAAGCAATACAGAGTGTGAGTAGATGTCCAGCAGTATCGACTACAACTCACCACTGATCTGCTGACTAGTGTTGGCAGATGGATTCGCCAAAAATATGCCATGGGCCCGCATGGCTTCTTCCACCTTTGCGATTGACCCCAACACGTCGTCGTCTTCTGAGAGATCGAATAAGTCCCTGAAAAGGACTTGCCAATCCGCCGGATTATAACCCCCAAGTCCTTCCAATTTCTCGGTGAGCGCGACAAACTCCAGTTCGCCTTTCGCCCATTGCATGACATAGTGCCACGCTTCGCGTCGATCCAGTAAGGATGGTACGTTGGTACCTGTGAGTAGGTCGGATTTGTGAGTGGATTGTTGATGTGGCACCTGGCAACTCACCCGTTGCAGAGTTCGCATTGGCAGCCATGGCTTCTGCGTAGATAATTTTGGATGAGACGAGACGAGACGATAAGTGTGCGCGCTCGCACTCACACGAACTATGTTGTAAACTAAGAATTCTGTGTACTACAGGCGTTACTACTGGTCGTGTTACACGGAGATGTTGAGAGAGAGAGGAATGACAAGACCACTTCGTTGTGCCTTTTGTAGGGATTGACGATTTAGGAAGTTTGACTATGTTTGTGCGGGTGGACAATTAGCGTGGTGGATGTGGAATGCACCAGGGGTGGACGCACGAGGTGGAAGCACGAGGTGGACACCAATTAATTTGCCCGTCCAGAGCTGTTCTTCAAAAAAACCCTCAGGAAATCGGAAACAACCCAATCGCCTTCGTATTCGCACAACAACGGGAATCTGTCCTTCGTCTGCAGAATGCTGAGTGACAGTGTGAAACGACGGTGAAACGACTGACCTTGCGAAAAACGATCTTAAGCTGATCCGGAGATTGTCTACCCCATGGTTTCGTTGTAACGAGATGCTCTCGAGCAAGCTGGATGATAAACGCCTAATGGGATGGGTTAGTAACGACAAAGTTTAGTGAGCGCGTGTACGCACCCGAATCTCCTCGTAGTCAGCGGCAGGCCATCCCAACTTGTCATGAAGATTATATCCGCCTCTGTTAATCCTGGAAACCTCTCCACGAGGTTTGGGTATTAAAACCTTGACCTGTGGGCCACGGGAAGTTCGTGGCCCAGGAGGGGCGGCAGCCGGGAGGTCGGAATCTTCACGAGCGAAGATCTTGTGTTGGGTTAGAGGAGACGGAGTAGCGCTTCATTCAGGAGGAAACACCGATTGGCAAACCAACGGAGGAAAGTGTCGATGAAAGATCCAATGACTTGAGCGAATCTTTGGCATGGCAGAGCGAATTCCAAGCGCTGGAGAATGAAGATCAAGGTAGGTAGGTAGTAGAAGGCGATAGCTCGATGTACATCCGGGTATAAGTAAGAGTGGTCCGTCGAGCTTCGTCAGCTCGACGGACCGACAACGGAATCCACTGACAATACATGAGCGCCAACAATACGCTCATGGATAAGGCACTTAGCTTGGGCACGACAATTGGCTATTGTGTTTACTCTTGACGGGATCCACTGACAATACATGAGCACCGACAACAATACACTCATGGATAAGATACTTAGCTTGAGCGCGACAAATGAGGTTGGGACTGGCTATTGTGTATTTACTCTTCATTTTCGTCGACGTTACGATGAGTACAACAGACTTGTTGCGATGGGGATCACTACCCAGTAGTTGGATTACTATTACTACACTCCTAATTGTACTAGGTACATGTCTAAGTCTAATGTGAGGGGGTAACGCGGTCTTAAGGTTAGTAGTGGGGAAGATGGAAAAGGAGAAAGAGATGCGTGAGAATTTCCCGGCCATAAGTAGGGATTGGCGATTTCAGAGTCAGCTACAAAGTCCGCCTTTTGTAGCTGACTCTGAAATCGCCAATCCCTACTTATGGCCGGGAAATTCTCACGCATCTCTTTCTCCTTTTCCATCTTCCCCACTACCAACCTTACGCGTTGCCCCCCCACATTAGACTTAGACTCACGTACACCATGTAATGTAGTGTAGTAATGCGCCCTGTGTAATTGTAGTGTAGTAATCCCCTCAACGCTCCTCAGAACAACAATAAGCCCTTGCTATAATACTCATTGACCGGTACTTGTGTAACCTGACCTTACCCCAGGTAAGGTACTCTAGTAGTAACCGCCTCCGCCTTGTTGTTGATCCTTAAGTGTCCAACAGAAATGAATCCCCTCGTCGACCCAAGCTGGAGGCTCCCCAGCGTTATTATGCCGCTCGCTGATCGGCCTCACTTAACTCAATCTTATCCCCAAGTAGGTCTCTTAGATCCGTTCGTCCACTGCTACGCCGTCCGCTGACCCGTCTTCACTCGTCTAGATCGTGCCCCAGGTGGCTCCCTGATCCTCTTATTGTTGACTTGACTGAATTATGGATCCGCCGTTCGTTGCTATGTTGCTCGTTGACCGGCCTTCACTTAACCAACACCACCCACAAGTCCTGACCCGTTCGTTACTATGCCTCTGCCGCCTCGTCGATTGCGATCAATTCGAATCGCTATTGTGACTGGTGAGCACTTTCCGGTGACTATAAAGCCAGGCCAGCAACAAGTAATTCCTGTCGTATTCGCTGCAGTCATGAAGCTCATCAAGTCGCGACTTGACTCTTTTCCCGCCCGTCATCTACCCTACCGTCGTTATCCTCACAGCTCTAATTTGGAGGTGACATTCCTTATTTGTTAGCAAGGTTCTAAATATGTTGACTTCTATACAATGATAGGACGATATATACCCAGGGATGGGGTCCCTTGATGGGATCATATTTCCCCCTTCGCGGAAACTCTCCGGGCTGGTGGTCACTCCTCTCAGGCCTTCCCTAGCCTCCCCTCCCGGTGGTTCATTGGCCCTAGATGAGTTAACCATGCCTTCCAATCACACATTGGGTTCGCCTTTTCAGGTAAGTACACTGTGCTCTTTTGTCGCATCATCCTTATCTTGTGCAGATGGGCAGCTCTCCTAACCCTCGTATGAAAATAAGGCGAAGGATTCGTCGCGCAGTCAACGCTGCTGAAAAATTAGAACGCGAGCTGCAGAGGCTTTATACCGCACTTGAGATCAGTGATGAGAGTATGCCATCCTTACATTACCCCCAAGACGTTCTGATGGATGACGCTCCCAACATCGTCATCAACGACCCCTTATCCTCCGCAACTGAAGCAGTGAGTTGGTCTCTGTCAGTTCACTATTTTTTTTGAGAAAGAATTCAGGCCAAGACCACGACAACTCTTTGCCATGTTGTGCGAGTAATTAGTCGTTATTTCACGGACATGTTATCGGTTGCAGGCGCCCCTGGTCATACTTCCAGCAGTAGGTCACGCATGCCAGGGGGGTGGAAAGAACTTACTCCCGGACTTTGACCATCGGAGGGTTGTATTTCGCAATACCAAGCCATGCCCCTTAGGATAGAAAGAAAACAAGAACTGTTGATATGTGTAGTTTTGGAAATGTTATGTTTCGGTGGTGCAAGTGAGTGGCAATGGGATGATCACGACGATCGTATGGTGCCGCTGGTCGGGGGTGCGGTACAACTTTTTTTGCCCTGTTTTCTACCCGCTAATCCAACTCAAACGTTCAGTCAGCTTTATCACTGATGGAGTCATTGACGTCGAGCAGATGCTAGCATAGTGGGCCAGCAACGCTGTGAATCAGTTCTCCAACAAGTCCTGGTCCATCGTCGCCCAGGGCATGTTCCAGCTTTGGGGAATCAGCCAAATGGAAAGAGAGATGTGCCAATACCTGGAGTAGGAGCTCAACGTCAATCTGGTCACTCTCAATGATTTGGTCACCCTCAAAGAGTTCAAGGACATCCTCACCGATCATCATCTCCACCCACCCCACCGGGGATCGAAGACCATACTGCCAAGATCGTTTCGGCATCGTCGTTGCAGGCTGATTTTGTTCCCATCATTCATTCTCACTCAAAAACTAAGATCTTTGCTCTCGCCTCACCCACCGTATGGAGTAATCCCATATGTTTAGGTGGGCGACATGGAGAGCAGCGGCGAAGGACTTTGGTTTACTTCGTCTCGATCTCGCATTGGTTCGTCATTGCAATTCATGTTGTGTCAATTGTTGCATACAATGGTTTCTTTCGCAGTACACCATAAGTAAGAACAAGTTTTACTGAGTACAATGAAGAGTTCCAAAGAATTCGCACACTACTGTATCGCGCTGATTTTTGGGGGGTTTGGAGCGCCATGTAAGTATGCTTTTCGTGCTGCGTCCTTGTCTTCAAAGTGCCCCGTCAAAGGCGGACTGCCATCGTCGCGTAGGATTGCAGCGGTGCCAAGGGTCATTTGAGCGTGGTAGATCGGTGTAAGAAGTAGAATAATTGGCTGTTGGCTATTGAACATCTTGTACTGTGCACTAGAAGTACCACGATCAGAAGTTACATTCGTATTTATACACAGGCACCCGATCTCTATCCAATCTCCCCGTTTTGTTTACCCAAACGGCCAGTAACAGTTGCCATCGTTCTGCTGGGATTTCCCCCGCTACCTAACAGGTCGATGACGGCTTTAGAAGTATGACACTGAGAGCGAGATAGGTCGATCGGGGAGAGCACGTCTCAGAAACTCCTCGCGCCGCTGTTGTTCGGTTGCCATTGCAGCATTTGAAACCAGCTTGATATTCCATACCACGGGGAATGCTGGGAGCCACATTCCACAAAGTGGCTAAGAAACCGTTAGCGTTGTCCTGCTGTGCTAGAATCAACTCACCACGGGGTCAACATCAACATTTCTAAAACCACGATCATTTGTGATTTCGACGTCTGTGACACGGATGACGCGTCTCTCGAAAACGGGAAAGCTAAAGATTTCTTCTGTAATGCATCCAGTAGAAAGCTGGAACGAAACTTGAAGGCGTAACAAGTTGCTAAAATGGCGAGTAATGTCCAGGAGCTGAGGAATCAGTGGGGAGGCTGAATGTGCGTCGGTGAAGGTGACTCCAAGCGACCGCACTACTGCGCAGTTTCGAAGGTGCCTGGCAACTGCAGAAACATACCCAGGGGGTCCGCCTAGGTGATCGAGGGATGGGAGATCGATGGAAGGATATCGCTTCACGTGGTTCTGGGTGGTGTTTGTGCAGCTGTGAAGCTGTAATTTGCGGAGGGAGGGATGACGCCTTACGAAATCCAAAGTAGTTTTGATCGGGCACGTGCAGTCGAGCTCAAGACAAGCCAGGTGGGGAAAGGTCAACGATGATAGTAGTTTAACCCACATGGAGCGACCAAGGCTAGTGTTCCGGAGGGATAGATCTGTGAGGGGCGAGGAGCGAAGGACCCCGACGGTGAAGGAGATGATGTTGCGAGAAAAAGCAAGGCGAGACTGAACCCAGAATTTGTCGAGATCGCTGGGTGGGGAATCCAAGATCTTCGGAAATCGAACACTCGAGGAAGTAAGAGGGGGAGAGGACGTGTGCATATATGACATGTGGCGACATCCTGCCGCCACCATACTCTTTAGGACAGTCTTGACCAACGATGGCGAAATGGTGCCAGCACAGGAGAGAAAGAGGCAGTGTCCATTGGCTACTCGTGGTGTCCGCAAAAAAATGTCAAGTGCGCGCAGGTGGGAGTCTTTGTTAGCGTGGAAGAAGATGTCTTGCGGAATAACGTATGACTGTAAGCGTCTCCACACAAGAAGCCCCTCCAGATGCGTCTCGTCGACTGTGAGCCAAAACGGGGAAGGCTTAAATCCGACGGCGTCAAGGAACAGTGGCCCCGAGAGTTCCCTGAAAAGCACGGACACTTTGCTGCAAGCTCTGAGAGCATCAGCGTCAAGGCATGTTAAAGTGATGAGAAGAAGCTCGTTTGGGAAAACGAGAATCGATGTTCGACCCTAGGCTTTGGGATAAGTAATAGGCCAAGGAGTCATTAAATTGCTTACAGGGAATACCGCCACAGGTGTATAAGATTCCAAACCAGCGACGTCAGATATTGAGCCATGGTTGGGACGCTTGGAAGGGAGACTTTCAGTTATCTCGTCCTCGCATTTCCGTTTGAGCGCAGGGACGCGCTGGACGGGAGACGGGCGGGAGACGACCTCAGGGAGGGGACCGTTCAGACAACGGCGTTTATTTGAGGGAGTTTCGGAAGAGTCATTCTCCCACTTGCGCTTGCGCTTGCACTCCAGAGGAATAAGCAGGCAAGATGGAGATGGCTGGGCATCAACAAAATGACGCTTCAACGGAAGAGTATCAGTGTAATCCATCCCCCTCTTTCACTTGAGAGAAGTGGACTTCTCCTCGAGAGAAGAACTAGGGGTTAAGCGAACTTGAGGGGGGTTTTGGTTTATAACCGCCACGTATTGTATACCATGGGGTGCAGAGCCCATGACAGATTTCCCAGAAATCTGAGCAGTGACAAGTCTATACATATCAAACTAGCGATGAGGGCAGGGCGAATGGATCAACAAATTTGCTCCGAAAGGTAAAAGAATACATACAAGCGACCGCCGTGAGTATGAGGACTAAGTAAGAAGATCAGCATCAGTGATTTCCGATGAATGTACTTTGCGTACTGGCAGCAGCCGTTCGAAACAGATAATGCGACAGAGAACTTTTCCAATGGATA